>SEMN01001449.1:0-54111 GCA_005408345.1 Macquaria australasica | reverse complement strand
TAGAATGCAGTAGAGTACAGTAGACTGCAGTAGAGTACAGTAGAATGCAGTAGAGTACAGTAGACTGCAGTAGAGTACAGAAGACTGCAGTAGAGTACAGTAGAATGCAGTAGAGTACAGAAGACTGCAGCAGAGTACAGAAGACTGCAGTAGAGCACAGTTTCACATTTCACATTTCCCAGTGAAATCCTGATTCAGGTCGGGTCATTTTATTCATAGATCCCCTTTTAAAAACAACAAATGATGACCAGAGTTAAAATAGAATCGGATAATAAAACCAAAGACGAATAAATACACAAAATGTTCCAAAATCAGCAGAAAGACGTGACAGACTCAATAAAAACAATCATGTGGTGAAAGAACGTTTGTGTCAACTGAAAAGCAGAAGTGAGACGATGAGTCCTCAGAGGGATTTTAAAATACCATTAAGAGGAAGAGCTGTGACAGTGACGTCATCTGCTCCACAATCAACAACAGAAAACAGTCCGCCTCAGGAGGGATTGATCAGAAGATCTGCATGTGAGGTAGTAATGGGGCTGAGGAGGTCAGAAATCAATTATATGTTGAAGTGATAACAGTAAAGAAATGGGAGATGATGGAGTCTCAGGCAGCAAAGAATGAGAATCTGCCCGTTACTCTATTTACTCTGTGAGAAGTTTTTATCTATCCAGCATTTAACATCTTCAGAACAATTAAGAGATTAAACACAACAAGCAGCAACCAGTTTTGAGGGGAAATACAGCAGCGTGTAGTCAGCCTTACCCCCCCGTCCACCGGATGAGGCTGCGTCTTGTTCCGGCTGCCGGAGACGATCCAGTGTCAAAGTAGCCGATGTGCCGGTGTCCATCTCCGCTATCTTTACGCACCAGGTCCATTTTTGCTAGAGCAGCTCATGTCCCTGAAGTGTTAAACTCAAGTGTTAAATAAGATTTTGTGCAGTAATCCAAACATGTTTTAGTATGTTTGTAAAACACAAAAATAAATAGGCAAAACAAATATTCAAATGTGAATACTGAAGAACAGACTGCTTCTGAAACTCTTCCAGGGGACATCTGAACTGCAACCGAGATGCGACACAATCCGCAACACAACGCATCCAATCAGTGGACATCAGGCGCAACAGTCATAGGAGATGTTTCTAAAAAATAGAGCCCAAAGGGAGAACATAAATAGAATAAAATCGGGCCTAAAATGGATCCCTGTGGTACTCCGCAGGAAACGGGAGTAGTTTGTGTTGTGGGTGAGAGACAAACCAGACTCATGATAACTTCGAATGACTGGTTGTGTCAGAAGCAGCTGAGAGGCCTAAGAGAACTTTTATATAATGATTAATAATGATTACCTGTTTAAAGACGCCAATACATCACCTTCACCTGCAGCTTCCAGAGTGCTTTTTAGCTCCTGCAGCTCAACAGCGGCTGAGACTCATGGGATATGTTTTTGCTTGCTGTCAACATTATTGTTATACAGATGTTACTGTCCAGTTAGTATAGAAGTAGATACTCATTTATCGTTGAATATGGACAGAGAACAGCAGTATCTCAAAAAGGTTGAAGGGGAAAAAAGGGAGAATTTAGATTTTTCTTAAAAATTTAAAAACTTTATTTGGCAGACACAAACATCATTTAAAATAAGTAATGCCATACAATCCCTGACACTGCAGCATTAACATACAAAGCAAAATAAAAAGTTCTTAAAGATTTCCAGTCAGCAGTCTCACTGATCAGATCAGTTCAAACATCGAGAAAACTAAAGTCCACATCTGTCCGAGGCTCCCCTCGTCTCAGTACCGCATCTTCTTCGTCACAGTGGTTCTCCTCCTCTTAGCTAAATCCAAACTGCTTTCAGCAGCTAGTTTATTACAGAGCTAGCCATGTTAGCTGTCCACGTGTGACAGCTTAGAAATGATCACACCACTGGTTTTACATGTAATAAATCACAAATCATTCCGACTCTTTATTAAATCAACAAACGTTGGAAATGTAACTGCAGAAAAAACAGACTTTTAAAATAACAGACAGAAATGAGGATACAATTTGAAATGTCCTTGTTTGGGATTGTATCATCCACTGTCTGGGAGACGCTCGAAGACGCTTCCCATAGAAACATCTAGGGAAGCGGCCGTGTGCTGCTCTTTATCAGAGGGTGGGGAGCTTAACCAGATGTGCATTTGCCAAACCAACCAGTTGAAGTCTTTCTCTTCACAAACAGATGGTTTAAAAACAGTTAATTTGTTTTGCATAGTTGATTGAAAGGGGCCAACCTTTCCCAGGTGTGGTGGATGTTTCAATATGTTTAATTGTTCTCTTTATTTATTTCAGCAGTGCATGTTAATATACGTGAATGATCACCTGAGCCTCAAATTTACATCTACAGTCTATCTGCAGTAGATTTGTGAAAAAGCCGGTAAAGGTGGTTCAGGAAACAAGAAAGTGAAGCTTATGTCTGGGGCCACTATTTGCCCACCAGTGCGATAAAGCATAAATCTCACCTTTGTGTGTCTCGTGCAAGTTTGTTTGCGAGTGTGGAAAGGGCTCATTGTTGCCTCCTGTGGCTGATGGGAAAAATACACCCATTAAAACTCAGTTACAGTGGGTGTTGTCTGCTCTCCAGCCTCTGGGGGCAGTAATGAGCCCATTGAGGCTTGGCACACCACAATGATGCGAAGAAGTTTTTGCACCAGAAAACTTACATGGACAAGAAGCTCAAAGGTGAGATTTTTATGTTTCTAACACAATGTTTCAGTTTCACAACAGAAAATGCTTTGAGGATGAGGACTGACTGGTTGGTTTGGCAAATATAAGTCTGGATAAATTCCCACCTCCAATAAAGAGCAGCTCACAGCCGTAACCATGTGGTTACTTCCACGCAGTGAGTCCCAGATGTTAGTGACACCAACAGCTCATCTCCTGAGGAGGAATGAGCTGTTTCAGTTCACCCAAACAAACTGGCTGCTGAGTGTTTCGACCCTTTTTCCACCAAAGAATCCAGAAACCACAGGAAGTGTGCATTCAAGAAACCAGGAACTTCTTGGGCTGTGCGTGATTTTAGGGAAGTGAGTCCTGTCTGACATGCAGGTCACACAAGTCTTAAGATCCAGAGACATTTAGCCAAAGCATGAAATAAAAAAAGAAAACGAAGACAAAAAATTCCCAAAAGCGTCACGCATTCTAAAAGCCTGTAATTCTGCTAATTTGAACCACTAGCTCATCTATCGTTTAAAGGCTGAAAATCGGCAGAGGTTCAACATTTATATTGTTTCTTTTCTGTTTAAAACTCGCCTCCCGAGAGTTGAATCCACCAGTCAGCTTGCTCGATGCGCAAATTCGCACGATGCGTTGCTGACATTTGGGAGGTGTGCGTGTCGGCTATGACCTACTGTTACCCATAACACCCTTCTCTGCGTAGGTTTGCAGAGCTCCAGCTTCATACATGCATGACTGCAGAGTTCAGAATACAACATTTGAAAACTGCAGAAGGCCTGTGAGTGCGTCCACGTTTGTCTGTTTTCAAGAATTCTGCAGGAAAATTGCAAGGTGACGTTCAGGATTCAGGCATCATTTGACATGCAACTGCTTTGTGTTTAAAAATAGTTAAAGAAAAACTACAGCGTATTAGAACTCTGCGGCCATCGGTTTTACCTGTTATAACATTATGCTCAAGTAATTCCAGAGATTTTGGGATGCAGCAACATTGCTTAAATTCCTTGAAAACTTGGTTTCAAATCTTAGGTATTTCTCGAGAGCATTACATTTAAATAACTGAAAAGCAACTGCTGAAGTTTGAAAAAAAACATCCTTAGTTATTATTTATTAATCATTTAACAAAATCTAATAATCTGCTTCATCAGGACTATGTGGGTGTGGTTTGATGATGGCAGCAACAACCCAACAACTGTCATCAAGTTTTGATTCAAATGTTGCTAAACTCTGATTGGTGCACATTAAGTTTTCCTTTAAGATTCTGGCTGAGCTTGTGTTTGTGTGTGTTTGACCATTCAGTGATGTTCAGTCCTGTAAAACTGGGAACTCCAGCAGTTCAGTCAACTGACGAGCACAACCTCGGCCACAGAGACTTTTTACTGAGGTAGGAACTGTGGCCGAGGAATTAAATGGGAACAAGGTTCCTCCAGTGGAAAACTTCCTGGGTTCTTATAGTTCTGGATAAAGTTCTTGTGGTGGAAAAGGGGCTGAAGTGATGATCTGTCAGACTGTCAAGTCCCCAACACTCTAACCAACAGATGAAAACTGTCAAAGCTGCATTCCTGTCGCATCAGAAGTACAGACGACCTGACGGACGAACAGTTGTAGGTCGTGAAGTTCACTCGTTTCAAATCAAGCAGACCCAGCTGCAGCTGCTCATCATGCTCATTTTGCCCCACTGGTGGCAGGACCTGAGGATCGCTGTGTTGATTACTTGTTTATCCAGACGAATCTCCTCAACTATTGATTGGCCAGATTGAGATTATAGTTGGTGTGGATATTCACAGTCTCCAGAGGATGATTTTTAACGGGTTGATGCTCTGTCCCCCTAAATCTGGACAAAGTTTAAATGGTTGGCTCCACTTCTGGAAAGGATTAAGGCCGGGGTATGTTTGAAACAAACTAGTTTGTATGTCGTCTAGTCCGATCACGTCTAATGGCACAAGTGTTTCATGTTGTGGCTGTAATGAACACTGCAGCCTCTAGGGGGCGCTAACATAACTACCGACATCAGCATTAACTGCAGTGTTTTCTGTATGTGACACGTTCCTGAAATTTGTAATGACAAGCGAAGGAAATTAAAGACAACGAAGAAAAAGTCAGCTGTACTTTTCTCAGTGTCCACCAGGTGGCAGAATGAACTGAACACATTGTATTTGTTGTAAATGTGACAGGACGTGAATGCAGCTCAAACTCAACAGCTGGTTTTTACAACATCGTTTCTTGGATCAACCAACTAAAAGGTTTCTCTTCTTTTTTATTTTACAACAACAAAACCCAGCTTTTTTCAAATGAGAATTTAAAAAAAACTGAGGTTAAACAAAGAAATATTAGCTAAAGGTTTGTTCAGTAGTTCTTATGAAATTTGGACCAAAATACTTTTGTCTCCCTGTATCGTTCCAGTTTCAGTTCTGCTGAAGAAGCATCGAGTTAATTTGGCTGCAACATGTTTTTGATCTGCTTGGAGGTAGCCTCGTCGTTCAGATGTTTGGTCGTATACCTGCAGGGGGGGGAGGCGGCAGTTTAATAATAATAATTATAATATCAGGTCCGAAAAGAACGAGGTTACTGATGGAGTTTAATAAAAGTCAGTGAAGTTTGCAAAACAAATGGTGGTGTTTTAAATAAGTAGACTAGTGATTTCTTTCAGTTTGTTAGTATTTGTGGTGTGTGTGGAGACCTGAGAGCGTTGAGTAATCCCTCCACACTGCTGGGCGGCTGCTCCTTCAGCACTCTGATGCAGCCTTTCATCTGAAAATGACCAAAACACCGAGTTCATAGATCCTGAAGCAAGAAGAGACTAGAGGTCTTCACAGGTCCAGACAGACACATGGAAACCTACACAAACCTGTGGTGCATAAATCTTTTTTCACTGAGACTCGATCCAAAAGGGGACCCAAGAACAGTCAGACCTGAGCTGAATAGACCTGATCCAGAATGTGTTGGAGCATGATGCTAGCCTGACTTCGCCAGACCAATTCACAAATACAAATGAGTCTGGAACCTCTCAGTTAGTTTTCGATTTCCAAGGGGCGTTATCAACGAGCGCAGACCAAAATGCCTCTGGACGCGGTTGGACAGACCTACAACCAATCAGAGCAACGAGACGTGTGACGTAGCTCTGAGCGAATCCCGTAGGAAGTTCAGCAAACACATCTTTCTTCTCAGCAGAAGCTTTAAGTGCAGCTGTTTGTTCTTTTAGAGAAAATGTAGCGTCCAGTTCCTTTAATACCGACGAGATAGCAGATTCAGAACGTTCCACATCAGCGGCAGCCATCTTGGTTGTTTACGAAAATGCCTCAACGGTCATCGCATCAAACCCGCCCCATGTGAGATAAACGGCTGTGATTGGTCGGCTGGAAATCTGTCTGAATGGGAGGCCGACCAGACGCATCTGCAGAGCCAATCAAACATGAGCTCACAGATCAGTCTGGTTCCCAGGGCAGCATGAAGCTCCACCGATTAAAAAGCAGCCACGGTGGAAAAGAAATTCTCTTCTAATGAGACACACACACACACACACACACACACCCCTTGGTACACCTTGTAGTGGCCCAGGGGTCCGTTTAGGTTGTCTTGCTAACGTACGTCTATATTGGAGGTCTTGACGAAGGCTCCGGCCGGGTGAACGTGGTCGTACAGGATGATGACGCCGACCATTACGCGGAGGCAGAACAACACCGTCTCCTCACTGGTGAAACGACTGCGATACTCCCTGCACACACACACACACACAGTGTTGGTTCATGTCTAAGGCAGATGGCTGTCATGATGCGTTCAGGAACATGTCAGGACTCACGGTGTTTCCAGCATCACTTTACACACACAGGCCATCGTACTGAGACAGTCTGTCGTGTTTTCGATCGGGACGTCTGGGTTCTGCATTCGATGAACAACAAGGAAGCAAAGTTCAGATCTACAGTCTCAACAATGATGGCATTTAATTAATATTAGGAAAACATACAAACAGGAGACATTTATACTCTTACACTCAGAGGTGGAGGAAGTATTCAGCTCTGTTAATTAAGTGAAAGTACCAATACGACCGTGTAAAAATACTCTAAAATAGATATACTAAAAGTACTTAAGTGTACTTTTTATGCAAAACAAAATGTGTGTTATATTATTATATATCAGAATATTTAAATTAAGTTATATTATAAGTTGTATAAATTGTTGGGTATTTTAATCTGTGACAATGCGTCATATTTTACATACTGGTCATATATTTTGCGTGTAAAATATTAAATCATATAAATGTAGTGCAGTAAAAAGTACAATATTTCCCTCTGAGATGTAGTGAAGTAGAAGTATAAAGTAGCATAACATGGAAATACTCAAGTAAAGTACAAGTAACTTTGTACAGTACTTGAGTAAATGTAGTTTGATATGTTAAACCACTGCTTCTACTAATTGTTTAACTTTATAATAGTAAAATAAATGCATATAATGAAATGAAAATGGGACAATTATAATATAAATTTAATGCAAATACAACTTGAATATAAAGACTTTAAGATAACTGTCCTAACGAAAGAGAAAAATAGTACAAATAATAATAAATGAATTAAATTAATAAATGAATTAACAGGAGTTTTAATGAGAATGTAATCTGTTTTACAATAATGCACTGCAAAGAGTACAACAGTTTGTGCTTTTGCTTTTCATTAGTTTCTGGTGTTTCACGTCATTTAAACTCATTTAGAAGACTTTATAGAAATGTTTTTTATATATGACAAGATGAAAAAATGTTCCTCACGTTGGTCCATAAAGGGTTTTTCTCACTGTAAACTCGTAAAACTTTATTTTTAATGATTAAATGAAAACTTCTGAACTTTCCTTCAGTGTTTGTTCCCACAGAAAAATGCAGTGAGGGCGCCCTCTGCTGGTGGCTAATCAAACAACAAGAGAAACTAGGGACCCCTACAGGCTGAAATGTTCATTACACCTACAACATGATGAAATGAAGTGACCGTGTTGTTCTTTCTGTGTTTGTGTTTTCATGTTGTTTCCTGTTTGTTGTTTCTTGCAACCAAAAAACCAAAAAACATATTCAGGTTCTCAACGTTCAGTCAAAACATTAAAGACAAAATGAATGAATGAATAAATTAGTAAGTGAGCTGATTCATTAATAAAATTCATATATAATGTAGAAATAAACTGTAATATAACTCACATCTGAGACGAACTTTGACGTGGCGTCACTTAGCGTCTTCAGCATCGGCGTGGCGCTGGCGTAAAACAGAGACATCCGATTGGCCAGCTCGTTGTTGACCTCATTTCCTCTGTTGGCCTGAAGAAAAAAGCAACAGGTTGCCATGGACACCCAGTTATCCACTAAATATATTTATATTTAGTATATATTTTTGTCCCATAACCTTTCGAGATTATCATATTGATCTTGATATTTATATTTGGGGCTCAACATTGAAAAAGGAAGTTTATTTTAAAGTCTAGAGGAGTTCCCAAAGTTTCCAAAACTTCTTTATGTGCCTCGTATGATGCAGGAGACATGTGGAACATTTATATTATCACGGCAGATTCATTGATCTGTGTTTCTTACAGACAGGTTGTTGATCCTCATGCGGCTGATGGTTCGGCGGTAGTAGCTGAAGTCGTTCTGGATGGCCGGGTTCGTCATCTGGAAGGAAGAACATGAAGAACATGAAGAGGACAGCGGTGGAACAAGTACTCACATCCTTTACTCAAGCCAAAGTACCAATACTGCAATATAAACATACTCCTGCATTAAATGAAGTCGTGATTCTGTTTTTAATATTATATATTATATAACTGGATTGTTATTACTGATGCATTCATGAGCATTTTACTGTTGTATCTTGTTGAGTAGTTTAATGTGTAACAGTGCATCCTGCCTTTTTCTACATACTGTAAAATCTTAGTTTTACTGCCAAGCAGGTTTTCACATACAAAGAATCACAGAAAACACAGTAAGAGGAAAACAAGAACTGCAAAAGTCAAAAATCACAAATATAAAATATCAATTTACAATAAAAAATATGTGAAATCCTTCTGTTTTAAAATGAAAAGTAAAGAAACTCTGTAACTTCTGCTGTCAGATAGATGTAGTGGAGGAGAAGTATAATACTCTAATACTAAGTACCTCAAAACTGTACTTTAAGTGCAGTACTAAAAGTACTTAGTTACTTTCCAACAGTGGAAGAGGAGGAAAGAGGAGCAGCGACCGTGAAGCTGATCAAAATAAAGTTGATGAGGAGATGAAGGCAAGAAGAAGAGGAGGAAGGGTAGATGGGGAGGAGGTGGAGGTTAAGAAGGGGAGGAGCAGAGTAGGTTCAGGAGGTGGAGAGGACCTTGAGCTCGTCGAAGCGCAGCGTGAAGTGCAGGATGTGGGCAAACTGACGAGCCAGAGCCTGTTTCTGCTCCAGATGCTGAGTGGGAGTCGAGGCGGCGCTGGTGAGGACGTCCAGGAGACATCGCAGACTGGACTCTGGGGGGGGGGCAGGTAGGACAGGTAGGACAGGGGGAGACACAGAGGGACAGGTAAGTTCTTCTCCATGAATAACCCCACATCTTGTGCAACTTTTTGTAATAAACACATTTCTTGAACACAACATTCACTGACATCACCTCTGCAGTCTGCAGTCCTGCTGGCGCCCCCTAGAGGCTGCAGAGATCATTACAACCACAATGTAAAAGTGGTGGTAGAGAACAGAGTTTGTCCTGCGGGTGGCGCTAGAGGACAGGTCATGTGGTCACTGACTCCAGCAGGTTTCACAGACCTGCTGTCAGTAGCTGCTGAGATTATCTCACGCTGGATTAAAGTAGCAGGCAGCGTTCAGAGGAGTGTAATAATGTTTCCAGGCTCTTACCGAGCTTCTGGGAGAACTCATAGAAGGTTTTGAGTTTAGCGACCAGAGGAACCACAGCTGACCAGGCCTTCTCCTGCACTCCCTCCACACCAGGACTCTGGATGGCCTGACACACACACACACACACACACACACACACACACACGTACAAGTATGTAAGTATTATTAGCGGTAAAAGTACTCATGTTGCAGTATCAGTGCTGCTGTTTCTGGATTAATGTTCCTGCTGCTTTAATGTGTGTGTTGTGTTTTTCCTGCTGTAGATGTTTCAGGTTGAACTCCTTTATATCCTGCTGGCTGGTTTCATCTGCAGCAGTGCATCGTGGTCTATAGGATCAACATGTGAGAACCACGTATCTCTGAAAGGTTTGACTTTGCATGAGCTCAGAAGAACAGCCCTGTTTTCAGCTCTGTGAGTTTATTTAGCTGAAGGAGGAGGAGGAGTGTTAGTTTATCAGAAACATTCACTTTCAAAATCACCAAATCTGGAGATACGTGGTTTTCACCGGACAGGAAGTGTATACAATTTTCATCTTAAAAGTAACTGAAGCTGTCAGATAAATGCAGTATAAAGTTAATATTTCCCTCTGAGATGTGGCGGAGTAGAAATAGAAAGTTGCAGTAAATGGAAATACTCATGTAAAGTACAAGTACCTTGAATTTGTACTTAAGTGAATGTAGTTAGTTACACCTGTCCTCTGTGTTACCTGTCGTATTTCCTCTCCTGCTCCTCTGTACGCCTGCAGGTCGTCCAGGATGACCCGGGCCTCCGTCAGCACCTGGTTCACCTCCTCCCACACCGCCGTCTCCGACTGCGAGGGCTGAGCGTCTGCAGGGAGACACGCCGAGGTCAAAGGTCAAACACACACAGAGGCGGCAGCAGAGTGTGTGTGTGTGTGTGTGTGTGTGTGTGTGTGTGTGTGTGTGTCTTACTCTCAAAGTCCAGGAAGAAGTTTCCACCGTTGTTGTCGATGTCTCTGGTCAGCACCTTGATCAGGTTCCCCATGCTGTCGACACAGTTTGAACCGCTTTAGTTTCAGACAGTGAGAGTGAGGAGGACCCTTTACAATAACCACGATCAATCAAGCGATCAATCGAGTGATCAATCAAGTGATTAAAATGCTACCTTCTACTTCAACTGCACCACACCTCAGAGGGAAATATTGCACTTTTTACTGCATTTTAGTTATTTTACAAAATTAAGATTTTTGCACAAAACATGAAAATGTTCAAGCACAGCTGAAACGATTAATCAATTAATCAATTAGTCAATTGACAGAAAATGAATTGAACTATTGAATGAACTATTTTGATCATTTAAGACATTTTTGCTGTAAATTCATTTCCTGGTTGCAGCTTCTCAGATGTGAAGATTTGCTGCTTTGCCTTTGAATTATTTGAATTATTTGAATTTACTTTTAATAATTTTGATTGCGACGCCATTTCACTGGTTTTACAAACCAATCAATCAATCAGTGGATTAATGGAGAAAACAATCAGCAGATGAATCCAGAATGAAAATAAAAACGTATACATATAAAAAAAACTTTCTTTTACATGAATGATGAGGAAGAATCATCTAATGAGATCAGATATAATAGTAGAACAGGCACAGGGGACATTTAGTACTTTTACTGCAGTAAAGGATCTGAATACTTCCTGTTATCTACAGTTTAACAGCAGCTGAAGGGCTTGTGTTTGCTGTGCAGCTCCATCACCGGCCAACACGTCACTTTGTCCAGTTTATTTTCTTCACAGTGAACTTTTTGAACTTTTTGTTTTGTTCCTTGTTTCAGGGTTTTTTGGGGGAGTTGATCCTCGTCAGTGAGAGTCTCAGGACAGAACATGTGCTGTACTGACTGTGAAGCCCTTTAGGGTTTCTGAATAATAAATAAAGCTCAGTTGACTTCACACTGTCCTCTACCGCCCCCCAGTGACCACAGAGCCTTACACTGTCCAGACCCTGGTTACCACATGACTGACTGTAATTAATTAACCTTACCATAAACTGTAACACTCATACATTATATTGTACCTCAACAAGTCCTTCTGTCTATTACTGAGTCCTCAAATGAGTTTATTTCAACCTGATTCCAAAAGTTTCCAGAATTAAATGTGACTTTTCTTGATTTTAGTGCAGCGATGCGTCTTATTCTGTCAAGACAAACCCTGAAGTAACATAAATAAGTGTGTTCTAGTTTTAGGAAAATAAGATTTCTAACAAACGCACCTGGTTTAAAGGCGTGGCCTGCAGGGAGTGATAAAGGTCAGAGGTCACAAAGCCCTGATAGCATCTGAAGACAACAGTTCTGCTACACTGAGACTGTTATTACTGCTGAGAATGTGATGTTTAATTACCACACGCCTTAAATCCCTTTAACACAGAAAAATATGACCTCACAACTTTCATGTAAATGCAGCGTGTGCCAATAAGACTGTGATATATCTGAATGGATGACAGTGAGTTTGTAGTTTACACAAACTGTTCAGAATAAAGTTGGAGGAGAGAGAAAACACACAGAGAGGATGAAAAGATGGAGGAGATAGTAATCTGTGTGATTAAAAGAGCTTAAAGCCCTGAAAATACATTCATATGCAAACATACAGTTCACATACATATCCACACAAAACACAACAACAACATCACATTAATCAATCAACAGAAAATCAATCATCAAGTAACTGTTCAAGCAAAAGCACCAAATGTTCTCTGGTTGCAGCTTCTCTAATGTGAGGATTTCTCTGCTTTATATCATAATAAACTGAATATCTTTGGCTTTTGGACTGTTGGTGGCACAAAACATCTGAAGACGTCACCCTGGATCTCGGACGTTTTTCAGTTTTCTGACACAATAACACATACAGTAGATATAAAAAGATTAAAATCTGTTTTACATAGTGAGCGTGTTCTCACTTAAACGCTGAGCTGTATATGTCTGTTAAAGAGGTGAGAACGCTGAACTTTTAAAGTCAAAGACACGAACTCACACATTCCTTTAAAGGCAGCGTGGGCCGATAAGACTCTGATATATCTGTAAATATGCCAACATACACTGTGAAGATACTCATATGTAGATTACATACATAGTACACACACATGCACATCCATGTTGAATCAAACAGAACATGTTAACCTTCAGACTGAACAGTCAACAGAACCAGAGTGTACCAACCCAAAATGAGTTATTACACAAATTCCCACAAACCATCAGACACACAGTGGATCTGTCCAGCTGGTTATCCAACCTGCACAAACTCTGACATTATCAAAAACTTTCAAGCACCTCTGCCTCTATGAAGACATTTAAAACGTCTCCGGTTCAGGCACTTTAAACTCGTGCTGTTTGTCCAAACTTCAGAACTTTATTTTAAACTCGAGCAGAGACCAAACGTGTCAGGCTGAACTTTAGGGAAATGTGTCTATAAAAAAACATGGAGTCTGTGGTTTGAAAATGTCATTCAGTCTTCAATGAAAGGCTGGAACAACATGCCACACGATACATTTTAACAACCTTAAAGCTACTTACTGTGACGCTGAAGTGGAAACTGTATACTCAGGGTTTGATTCTCTGCAAATAAATCAAACAGAGTAAAAGTCTGTTGCTCCGCAGACTGACGCAGCTTTGTTCGAGTTTGTGAGCTGCAAACTGAACTGGAAGCAGCGTCTTCTCGTTGAAAACAGTGAAAAAGAGGAAGTGATGAAGTCTCTGAAAGTTTGGCCTAAATTTAAAACAGAGGAAGTAGAGCAGACTGAGCTCAGATCAGGTAAGACACTGAGAACAACAACAGCAAACTCTACACAAGAGACAACCAACAAACGTCATCTAACAAACGTTTAACTACTGAAAATATATTTCCGCTCAGTGCTTAATATTCAGTAAAACTGCAGAAAGACTTTGTTACAAGTTCAGTTATTTGCAGCCAAACTCTATGAAACAAAACACATAATTACCTTTAATTTCTCAACGAATACTTCCTCACCAGAAAGCCAAATATTCAAACAGTGAGGATCCTTTAAAGGACGAATACGTGAGTTTATTCTAGTAATTATTATGGATTCTGTGCAGGTTTACAAGCTGAGTCCACTTTTAAACTATACTATTACTTATACTGTACTAAAGTACATTTTGCTGATAATACTTCTGTACTTTTACTTTAGTAACATTTTGAATGCTACTGCTGCTTTTAGTTGTAACAGAGTACTGTGGTTTTGCTTCTTTTACTTACGTGAAAGATCTGAGTACTTCCTCCACCACTGCCAACAAATACTGACTACTGCATTTCAAATATTACTGGCATAGAAACACATGTAAGAGCAGCTCAATCTAAAATTAAGTACTGAAAGTGAAAGAAGTGGTAGTTTCAGTCGTGTTGTGTGTTTGATGTGCAGCTCAGTCTGAGTCCTTCGTCATGTTGATGGACGGTTTCATCTTCATGAGTCTGATGCTTGATGTAAAGTCTGAACGAGTCTCCACAGAAAGCAGTAACTCGGGCCACCAGACAGAGTAAAAGTACAACATTTCTCCTGAAGTGTACTCGAGTACATGCTTCACTTGAGTATTTCCAGAGCAGCACTAGAAGCTCTGCTGGATCTCATTCATTCTTACAGATTAAACAAGAACATAAGTGATGTGACTGTAGCTGCACTTGGAGCAGCAACATTAAAATATTGCTCACATTCAGGCTGCAGCTGACGATTAATTTCATTATCGATTAATCGGAAACATCAGAAAACAGTGAGAAACGTCCAACAACGATCTCTCAGAGCAGAAGACGACGTCTTTAAATGTAAATTAAATAAAGATTTTCAGTTTAGTATCATGTGAGACCAAGAAAAGCAGCAACTTTTACCTTTGGAAGCAGTCGATATTTGGCATTTGTGTTACTTACTTACTTAATTACTGTGAAATTACAATCTATCGATAATCAAAATATCTGACGATTAATTTTCTTTCGACTGATCGTTGAAGTAGAAATACCACGATGTGAAAATACTCTGTCTCGCGTCCTGCATTCAGAATCTCATTGAAGTGAATTAAGTATGACGAGCTGAATGAACTACAAGTATCAAAAGTAAATGGATCCACACGCATGTGTTACTGTTTTCTGATGCCATATACTCCAAACCATTAATTGATTAATTGATCAGCAGATTCATTGATGATAAAAATAACCGCACAAATGAGCAAAAACTGCTTCTTTTCACAGCTGAAACTCTTTTACATTAAACTCAACATTTAGCTAAAATACACTTAAGACATTCGAGCTGCAGCTGCAGCAATAAGTTGACTAATTGATTATTGATTGATAGAAAACTAATTGGCAGCTATTTTGATAATCGATTAATCGTTTTAAGTCGTATTTCATAGTTTATTATATTATTCTGTTTTTACAAATACATGTATTTAATGTTGTAGTTTGTCAACGTGGAGCCAGTTTCAAGTACTTTGTGTACTACTGCGTAGATTAGTAGTAGTACTGCATCATATCATGTGTTTTAATGTAAAAAGTAACTATAAGTGTCAAATAAATGTAGTGCAGTAAAAGTAGAAAGTAATATAAAATGGAAATACTCCAGTAAAGTACAAGTACCTCAACATTGTGCTAAAGTGCAGTACTTTGTAAATGTTTGTTGGTTTTGTTTTGTTGATATTTCTTGAATATACAGCTCAAAGTACTTTATTATACAAGTATAAAGTATGACAGAATGGCAGTACTTGAAGTACAAGTACCTCCCAGCTGTACAGTAAATGTAGGTTATTACAACAGTACAAACACTTTGGGTGTCGTCACATACCTTCAGTTACCCGCCTCGATGTTTGTGTTTCAGTGATCTGATCTCAGACCAGGAGCACAAACCTCCATCAAACTGATCACTCACTTCGATCTGGTATCAGAATAATCACAACACAAAGTAAAGTTGAACCCTGAAGTCAGACTGTTCCTGGTGCAGCAGCAGCAGCCTGCAGGACCTGGCATGTCTGATCTGAGACCAGGATCCACCCAGACTCAACACCCCCCTCCTGGTCCACAACACCCCCCGCCCCTCCTAGCCCAGAACACACCCATGTCCCGCTCCTCACCTTTACTGATAGCTGATCGATATCAGCGGGTCGATACCGTGTGTCCGGGCTCCGGCGTGTCCGCGGTGGTCCAGGTGTTGCTCCCGGCGGTCCGCCTCCTCTACATGCTGAGCCAGTGTGAACCCGGAAAACAGCCGCGCGGCGCTCCGTTAACTATAAAAGGAGTGATTTCCTCAAGAGGAACTGAGCGCGGAGCCAATCACAGAGCGAGGAGGCGACCTGAGGGGAAGGGGGGCGACCTGAGGGACGACCTGAGGGGAGGGGCGACCTGGGGGACGACCTGAGGGGAGGGGGGGCGACCTGAGGGACGGGGGCGACCTGGGGGACGACCTGAGGGGAGGGGGGCGACCTGAGGGGAGGGGGCGACCTGAGGGACGACCTGAGGGGAGGGGGGCGACCTGGGGGACGACCTGAGGGGAGGGGGGCGACCTGAGGGGAGGGGGCGACCTGAGGGACGACCTGAGGGGAGGGGGACCTGGGGGACGGGGGGCGACCTGGGGGGCGAATGAACTCGCAAGGTCACAAGCACACAGAACACTGTTGACAGTTTGAGACGATGCGTGCTTGCTGGTATTGCGCAATACCAGCAAGCACAGAGGCCGCCTGCAGTGCTCCAGAATAACAATATTATAATATTTATAATAATAAAGCAGCGACAGTCCCCTTTCATACTGCTTCTGTTGTTTATTTATTTATTTTTTTCCCAAAGTGCTTCTAAGTGTCACGAGCCAAGAATGTTCTGTACATCGCGAGCCAACGGCGGGAAAAAATCCCAATAAAGGCTGTTGTTTGTGGTTCACATTTGATTGAAAGACAAAGCATTAGGGTAAAATAACTAAGAACAAAGATGGACCGGACAATGTTGGCAGCTACCGTCGGTATGCTTTACCGAGAAGCTGAGGAGGAGGCTGCTGAGCTGAGGAGGAGGAGTATGGGACGGCGTTTTGCTATCTTAGCGTTTGCCTCTGGCTATGTAAGTTATCTTATAAAGTTTAAAGCAGTGCCTAACTTTAATAATAATGGAAAATAAACAGAATAAATACGATACAGTAGATGGAAATGTTAAAAGGTATAAAACATGAATAACAGGGTTCTCCCCAAACAGTGTAACAGTTCAATTCAGTTTTAAGTCAAAGTCCTGGGGGAGAACCCTGAATGAATAGGATACATAACTATAGTTTCCTTGTGCAATCAATAACAGGCAGTTTGATGATTTGAGTAAATTAAATTACTATACACTCTGCACACTTACTTAATATCAAAATAAATTCACACTCACATTTGCAGATTTTTTTAATGAAATATAAATAACCAGAATAGAATTAATGGAATACAAATTGAACAGATATTGTCATAATAGGGGCAACACAAAGAATAATGGAATAAATGATCAATAATGTGTAACGAGAGCCTGATAAAAGAACAATGAATAAATACATTTTACATTATATAATATTAAATACATCTAGGTGAAATACTCATGAACAATGTAAACAGTTAATAACTAATAATAAATAAATACTTTTAGAATGTTAATTGATAAGTAGAGTACATAATAAATATTTGTTTTTTAAACACAGGATCAAACACCTTCTCTGAGGTATGCACAAATGAACAATTATGTGCCTATCATCTGCACGTTCTTCTCTGAGGCTGACCTGAAACCAGCGTTTAGGCTCTCCAGGGACACCATCAATGTGCTGGTACGGATGTTACCTCGGCAAAAGCCACATGGATGGAGCCATGAAACTGAGGTGGCTGTCTGTCTCTACTGGCTTGCATGTGGCACCTCATACAGAGTGACAGCCGACATCTTCGCCATGCCGAGAGCCACAGTTGGCAGAGTAGTCCACAGTGTAGTGGAAGAAATGATGGCCATCCTTCACAGGATTATTCATTTCCCCAAGCCACAAGAGATGGAGGAGGTGGGGGCAGGCTTTGCTCGCCTTGCTGGCCATGAGGCATTCCGCTGTGCGGTTGGTGCAATAGATGGGTGTCGCATCAGAATACTCCCACCTGCTGAACCACAAAAGAAGAGCTACATCAACCGCAAGGTCTTCCCTTCAGTGGTACTCCAGGGTGGGTGTGACAGCAAAGGGACATTTCTGGACACTTACACTGGCAACACAGGGTCAGTCCATGACGCCCTTTTCCTCTGGAGATCGCCAATGTACAAGGAGGCCCTCTATCCACCAGCCGGCTCCTTTCTTCTTGGAGATGGGGGCTACCCATGCCTGCAGCATCCTGTCACCCTCATGACGCCGTACCGCCAGCATGTAGCGGGTAAGAATACACAGGGTAAATTATTTATTACATCTGTTACTTTGCATTTGAAACACTACATAGATTTTATGTTACCTGTATCTTAATCATCAGGCCAAGTTGAAGCACGCTTCAACAAGCACCATGCCAAGGCCAGGAACATCATTGAGCGCACCTTCGGCATGCTAAAAACCCGCTGGCGAGCCATCTTCCTTAGGGCTTTGGAGATTCGGCCTCTATTTGCCCCCAAAGTTATAGCAGCATGCTGCATCCTCCACAACCTCTGTCTGTCGACAGGCGATATGCTGGAGGAGGAGGAGGAGGAGGAACATCACGAGGAGGATGAAGAAGATCAGGGGAATGTTCCTGATGATGATGGTCAGGAGCTCTCAGGCAATAATCTCCGTGCCAGACTTGCTGCACAGGTGTCTGCCCCTGGAGGGCTGGCTGCATGTCTGAGGGAGCATGATTATAACTGAGGGGGTGAACCTCAAGGTTAAATGTCTAGTGAATCCTGTAAAATGAAAATGTTATTACAATTATTATTACCATCATTATATTAGTTAAATTGTTATCTGTGATGTAAAATTGTTAGTAATATTGCTTTTCTGATGAATAATTACACATTATTGTGTATATGATTAATTGTTTTGTCTTTTGTTTTTTTAAATACGCCCCATAAGAATAGCAATGACAACAGAAAAAACGCCTCTATAAATCACCGACTATTTTAGTTAGAAAGAAGCATGCTAAATTTGATGGCTGTCTACAAGTACCTAGTACTTAGCTGTACCTAGTACTAGCTGGCCAGGTCAGGCTGGGTAGCTAGCTAGCTTGTGGAACTTCTCAGCTCCGAAAACGTTGGAGCACATTTTCAATCCGCCATCAATTTTCGTAACACTGACAATTTTCGAATTGTACACAGTTAATTTCTCGCCTCAAACACTCACAGAAGTGAATTTAGTGATGAAATTCCATACGAAAATTGTAAAAAACGTACCGTTGTTTGTTGGCCGCTCTCCGTTCCCCGCTTGAATGCCGAAATGAATGCTGGGATGTTTGTGCTGTCAAGTCCATACAAGTCACCAACCGATGCGTCCTCGGTAAAATGGGCGTGTCGAGAACACTTCCGGGAATTTTAACCGTTCTTGGCGAAATGCGAACTTTTGTATTGGGACAGTACTTGGGCCGCATGACGTTTCACAAGGACACAAGAACACGAGTACAAAGAAGAACGCAGATTGAGAAAGGCCCACTGTGTACACTAGGTACTTCCATCAGTACACTGTGTACACTAGGTACTTCCATCAGTACACTGTGTACACTAGGTACTTACATTAGTACACTGTGTACACTACTAGGTACTTCCATCAGTACACTGTGTACACTAGGTACTTCCATCAGTACACTGTGTACACTAGGTACTTCCATTAGTACACTGTGTACACTACTAGGTACTTCCATCAGTACACTGTGTACACTAGGTACTTCCATTAGTACACTGTGTACACTAGGTACTTCCATGCAGTACACTGTGTACATTAGGTACTTCCATTAGTACACTGTGTACACTAGGTACTTACATTAGTACACTGTGTACACTAGGTACTTCCATCAGTACACTGTGTACACTAGGTACTTCCATCAGTACACTGTGTACACTAGGTACTTCCATCAGTACACTGTATACACTAGGTACTTCCATGCGTAGTGCGTGAATTTTAACAGGGTGACTTCTTCTTCTTCTTCTTCTTCTATCTGCTCCTGAGTTGTGTATAAATGTATAAAATTAACTTGCTTTTCTTCTGCGCTCAAGAGGAAGAAGATGAACTGAGGTGCAGCTTTGGTTAAAAAAGTCTAAATTTTAACTTAACATCTCATCATTTTGAATAAAAACTCACCATTTGACTTCGTGTTTGATCATCTTGACTTAACACACAGAGTCTTAATGTGTTAAACATGTGTATATTATATTTATTGTATTAAAAACTGCAGATTTTTAATCAGAAAACAGAAAGTAAGCAACCTCGGTGAAATCCTACGTTTCCCATGTTACCCCGCGCACACGGGAAGTGCGTCATCAGGCGTGACCTTGGCTCTCTTCTTCGTGACGCAGCGGACGAGCATGGCGAGCGACGGGCCCGGCGTAAGCGTTTCTTTTCCTCTTAGTTCTGCTTTGAACTGATTAACGGCACATTTCTGCCTCCGTGCTGCCGGTTCGTGACGTCGGCGTTTTAACAACAGGTTACGACGTGAGTCAGGCCGAGTCCGGTGTAAGCTAACGGTAGCGCCAGGTGCGCCAGGTGCGCCAGGTGCAGAGTCCTCCAGAGATAACTGGTAACTGCTCTCGGAGTTTGTACACGCGCTGTGAAATAACGCTTTAAAGGGTTTGTGCGTCGATATAATCTCCTCTTCAATTCGGCACCCGTGTAGTTCACTGAGCAGCTCGGCTTTCTGCAAGAACTCGAGTTATTCCGATAGTCTGAATCCACTGAAGCTGCTCCAGCAAACGCACGTCGATGTTCTGTCACGCCGAATTAAAGACAAGAGCCCGTGAACTCAAAACAGAGCATCAGTTCTGTCGGACTATGTGGTTAATTTGCTTTTGTACTTGCAAACGTTTAAACGGCGGACTTCTGAATGGAGTTTGGTTGGAATGTGTTGTGGCCTGATGCGGTCCCGGTGCTTCAGCAGGTGACTCGGACCCGCTTCGCTCGTGTTTGTGTTTCAGGGTTTTCTGCAGCAGCTGCGGCAGCTCGCAGGCAGGATGTCCTCGGGACCTCGGGGTGCGGGACTCGGTCTCAAGCTGCTGATCGGTGCTGGAGCTCTGGCTTATGGAGTGAAGGAAGCGACATACACAGGTAGCCTTCGTAAGCAGCGAGGAAACATTTCATTTGGCTTTCTCACAAAAAACCCCGAGCTATCTCGTTTCTGCTCCAGTCAGGAAAAAACTGGCATGTTGGCAGACTGAATTCCAACAATAAAACAACGTCTTGGCCTGATTGATTACTCAAAATGTCCAGCCCCTGACATCTCAATAATGACGAGCATCACAGCAGGAGAAGTTGGATCATCTGAAGGGTTTGAAGTTTAACGAGTGTGTTAAAGGTTTGTGTGTTCTCTAGTTGAAGGAGGACAGAGGGCGATCGTCTTCAACAGGATCGGAGGGATGCAGATGGACACGGTTCTCGCTGAGGGACTCCACTTCAGGTGGGAGGCGTTTCCACTGCTGCGTTATCCTTTTTGTGCTGACAGGAGGGCACGAAACTGTTCTGCCAGCTGGCCTTCGATGTACGCGTCTCTGAAACGTGCAGTTCACACGATAAAAGCCTGTAATTTTTAATGAACAAAAGTATATTTTGGTGTCGGAGAGAGAGAAGAAGAAGAGCGATGGATGGAGGGAGACGGCTGTTAAACCTCCTGCTGCTCTCTGATTTCCATCACTGTTCTAATGCAGCTCAGTTCACCACATAGTTCATCTCTTTTACGTCTTTTTCTGTTTCTGTATGAAATCTAATAAACGCTGTGCTGACCAGCAGCCATTACGAGCTGCTGCGCTGCAGATAAAACCGTCGTCGTGCTGAGAAGGCAAAATAAATCAAATTCTAAATTTGGCTGCTGAAGAACAAACGCTCCCAGTGAACCGATGCTGCGCACATTCAGCGTAAAAGTCCCAACTGTGCAGCACGGAGGCGCCTTAAATAGCAAAAGCACAGGTGACCCTCTCCCTAAGGTAATTAGCATTGCACCTAGCAAGCTAACCACACCTGCACAAAACAACCAATCAGCATCCAGCATGGCAACAGTGAAGGAGAAGGTGGAATTGGTTCAGAGCATCATCCACCAAACCTGCTAATGTTGCTACACATTCAAATAATAAAAGAAAGTGTCGACGTCAGAATATGACGCAGAGAAATACTTCTATGTATTTGTCAAGTAATACTAGATTTCAGGTACTTGGTGTTTAGTTAGAATGATTTAGCACTAAATAGAAGTTAGTTTACAGCAGAAGCGTTTGTCTCTGTAAACTAAGTATCTGAGGGTTTTTTGATGTCTTCGTTGCCTTTGTTTGAGAGTCAGTTAGTAAATTATGCTGGTTTGCAATGCAATGGCCAAATTTGTCATTTTGAAAGAGACAATAACACTTTGTGACCAAACTCTTTTCTTTTTATAAAACAGATCTTTAAGTTTCTGAACGTCTGTTTGGTCCCAGAAATGAAATGGTCAAAATAAATAGATTTATACATAATAAGAAGTGTAGAATTGACTCTTTAGATATATCACATAAAGCTTCCTGTAACTGACAAACATGCTGCAGTTTTTCGTGTGCTACATGAACTCTATCAACACCTTTCTGGGCACCAACGTGGTGGTCTGGACAGGACGGCTAAACCTCAGCCCTCCCTCAAATTTAACCCTAGATTGTGATTCCTCTTTAGAAAAAACTAAAAAAGCAAAAATAATCTTCCAGATGCAGAAAAGAGCAAAATCAAAGATCAAAAAAGAAATGTTACAAAAATAAAGAAATAAAAGGCGAGGAGATAAAAACGGATGGATTCATAATAACAGAGTTGCATTGTGACACAAAATTAATATTCGCTGTTCTGTTTCCTAACGAGTTTCAGTCTGTACGTTTTTTATTTTCCATTTCACACACTTCCTTTAATGTGCTTGTTGAGTCTCCTGCGTCCTCGCTGACATGATGAATAATAACAGCAGTTGCTGCTTCTCGTCTCTGACTGTGTGCTGTTGTGTTCAGGATACCCTGGTTCCAGTATCCCATCATCTACGACATCCGAGCCCGACCCCGAAAGATCTCCTCGCTCACCGGAAGCAAAGGTCAGACACCGACAAGAGAAACGGAGAAAAACAATCTGAAAAGTTTACATCTGGGCACACGCTGCATTTTTATTAATCTTGTACATTGTGTTAACTCAAAGTACATGTTTTATAATATAATATATCAGAATTTATTAGTTGATTATATTTTGTTTTAGTAATCTGCAAAGTAACTGTTAACTGAAGCTGTCAGTAATGTGGAGCAGTAAAAAGTTCAATATCTGCCTCTGAGATGTAGCGGAGTAGAAAGTAGCTTAGAATGGAAATAGTCAAGTAAAGTACAAATACCTCAAAATTGTACTTAAGTGCAGTACTGGAGTAAATGTACAGCTAAAAAGTCAATGATATCGTGAAGAAAGTTACTCTGTTTGTTTGAAACAAGATTAATTCAGCACTTCTGATTTTAAAAGTGCGATTTTATTCCCAAAGACAGATAAATCATTTTTTATAAATCCTTGTTATTTTTCACAACCCTTCAACCATGAGTACAGGACTGAAACAATCCAGCACATAACAGCGGGGTGTAAGATGCAAGCAGGCAGGGCGTACATGGAACGCCATAACCAAGTAGCTGGCATAGTGTACAGGAACATCTGTGCCGAGTATGGGCTGGAAGTCCCACGGTCAAGATGGGACACACCTCCGAAGGTGGTGGAGAATGACCAAGCTAAGATCCTGTGGGACTTCCAGATACAGACTGACAAACTGGTGATGGCGAATCAACCGGACATAGTAGTGGTGGACAAACAACAGAAGAAGGCAGTAGTGATAGACGTAGCAATCCCAAGCGACGGCAACATCAGGAAGAAGGAACACGAGAAGCTCGAGAAATACCAAGGGCTGAAAGAGGAGCTAGAAAAGATGTGGAAAGTGAAGGCAACAGTGGTCCCCGTGGTAATAGGAACACTCGGGGCTGTGACCCCCAAACTGGGAGAGTGGCTCCAGCAGATTCCAGGAACAACATCCGAGATCTCTGTCCAGAAGAGTGCAGTACTAGGAACAGCTAAGATACTGCGCAGGACCCTCAAGCTCCCAGGCCTCTGGTAGAGGACCCGAGCTTGAAGGAGGAATAGACCGCCCACAGGGGCGAGTGGGGAATTTTTTATAGTATTTCTATATATATTTTTATTTTTTTAATTTTTTTATTTATATATATATAGATATAGCTATAGATAGATATAGATATACAGTATATAGAAGGACTACGTCCATCTGTGAACAGATGATCTGGTTCTGACAGTTTGTGGTTTCTCTCTGGTTCCTCTCAGACCTTCAGATGGTGAACATCGGACTGCGAGTGCTGTCCCGGCCGCTGGCGTCCACGCTGCCCGTCCTCTACCAGCAGCTGGGGAAAGACTACGACGAGCGCGTCCTGCCCTCCATCGTCAACGAGGTGCTGAAGAGCGTGGTGGCAAAGTTCAACGCTTCGCAGCTCATCACTCAGAGAGCTCAGGTACTGACACACACAAAACTTTATACTATATACTGTCTGTTTTATATACATTTACACTCAGTGGCCCCTTTATTAGTTACACCGTTACAATACAACAGCTCTGCCATAACGTCCATCTTTTCACCCTCTAAACGAACTGGCTGAATCGTCGTTTTCACAATCCTGTTTAAATCTAAAATAACACCTAACAGCTCAAGCATTCATTCTTTTTACAGCTACAGTTTCAGTAATTTTATCAGTCGTTATGGTTTATTGATTTACAGCCTTTTAGGTCAGGTTGTACTGATTTTAGGGATATAAAGCATTTCAAGATAATCCAGGAAATGACTTCACAATAAGCAAAAACACAGATGTAGGCGCTGGGGAAATATTTCTAATGCAGATGAAAAATGCCTTCAAAACACTGAGTATGTCTCAAAAACTAAAACATATACAGAGTTCAAATAACTTGTGGAGTGTTCAGAAATATTTAGTTCATGTTTCGACATTCAGAATAATTTTGGATCAATATGTTTTGTGTCTGTAGGGATATGAAGCATTTTTGACATCACAATAAGCAAAAACACCGATGTAAGCACTGAGGAAATGTTTCTACTGCAGAGTTCAGAGGGTTAAAACCCTAAAATGTTTGTAACTGACATTATACTGTGTGTTAGTCAGTGAGGTCACAGTTTAAGCTGGTGTTGTGCTTGAGCTGTTTCTAATTTTTTGTCGTTCCTATTTACGTACATGAGGGGGTCAGAATAATAGGAACACCTGTGAATATAAAGCAGTCCAGTACAACACGACCACTAACTACAACCTCGATGCTGAAACATATGATTTAATTAACACCTGAAACATTATAGGCTTCATGACAGTCGACTTTATGGAACAACATTTGTATTGAATAGCATTAATTTGTGTACCTTAATACACCGTAACAAAGGTAGTCGGCCTGAAGAATTGAAAATGCTGTGTAAATTATTTATGATCAAATTATAGATTGTTTTATTTTCCTCTTTTACTTCCAGGTTTCCCTGCTGATCCGCAGAGAGCTGTTTGAGCGGGCGAAAGACTTCAACATCATCCTGGACGACGTGGCCATCACCGAGCTCAGCTTCAGCCGAGAGTACACCGCCGCTGTCGAGGCCAAACAAGTCGGTGAGTAGAAGAAGAAGTCGTCAGACCTCTGGACCAACAGCTGATCATTTTCCAGTTCCTTCCTCCCAGACATCCATTGGATTTAGCTCATTCCTGTGGTGATAATCCATCATCTAGCCAACTTTGTTTTTGTCAGTTACATTGTCATGTGATAGATCAGGTGTGAGTAGGATAAGTTACATGGGGAGAAGATTTATTTAAAGGTAAAGGTTTCTTAGCAGGGCATGAAACTGTTTTGTTTCTAAATGTGTATAAAAGTAATGTAAATAACCGTAATATAAGTTAAGTGTGTGTGTGTGTGTGTTCCTCTCCAGCCCAGCAGGAGGCGCAGCGAGCTCAGTTTTATGTAGAAAAGGCCAAACAGGACCAGAGGCAGAAGATCATCCAGGCTGAAGGAGAAGCTGAGGCTGCAAAGATGGTGAGCTGAGTCTTTAATCATCATTTTATTTTTAAAAATCTGCAGCTGCAAACCAGTTTGTTCTGTGTTCACTGAGCTTTGACACAACGGAGCTACAGAAGAAAGTGTGCGACAGACGGACCGACAACCAAGTCCAGGCCTTACTGAGCTCCCCCATGTTTACTGCTGTTGCAGCGTCGCACAAATAATGATGCCTGTCCGTCTCTTTATATGCCGTCATCGATGTTGTAAAAACAGCCGGCACTGTTTCATACGCCAGCGGACTAATCTGCCTAATCTTGGCGGGTCTTTAGACCCCGGTGGAAACGCAGACGACAACCGGCTGAAGGAACCTTTTAGTTCCTGGGACTAAAAGTTCCGGGTACTTGGGGTGGAAACGTTGCTATTAACAAGAAGTGGAAAAAGAGCAGGAACTGCAGACTGAAACGGATCGACCCAGAGAGGACGAACGGCACAGGTGAAGATGAAAACGATGATCCAGACTTAAAAATAGTCGGCGGTGAGAGCAGCTGTGTTTCCAGCTGTTACTGTTGATGTCTAAAACCTGTTGTTGAGTCCTCGGGGTGTTTTTGTCTGTGATCATCCAGCCTGCGAACGTAGATTTCAACATTTAAGAGATTGTGCAAAAAGTTAGAGGATTGTTTAGATTCAATTGACTGCGTGTTTTATCTGCAGAGTCTGTCAGATAAAGTACAGCAAACTGATTACATCAAATCCTAGTATCCTGATAGCTCTGCTGTAATTGAACTGATTTATATCAATCTAATTATCATTAAAAACCACCTCCAGATCCTCGTCTCAGATAAGTTCCTGTCCTGACGTGAACTCTCGGCTTCATCTCGTGATTGTGGAGAGAAACAGAAGCCTCTTAAACAAACACTTCATTCAAATATGCAGTAATTGTTTTCCCCGCCCGTCAACATGCGTGAGAATATGAGAGCTGAGCAGCGACACGCCTGCAGCTTTGATCCTCATGATGATCTGTGTTTTTTCTGCATGGAGAGACCGGCTCAGCCAGCTGCTGATTGGCCCGACCGCTCATTAGGTGTGTAACAGTTCTCTCCTGTGAAGACACTAACGGTTTAAATCTGTGTGTGTGTGTGTGTGTGTGTGTGTGTGTGTGTGTGTGTGTGTGTGTGTGTGTGTGTGTGTCAGCTGGGCGAGGCCGTGACGAAGAACCCAGGCTACCTGAAACTCAGGAAGATCCGGGCGGCGCAGAGCATCGCCAAGACGGTAAGAAACGATTCTCTCTGCACCACCAAGAAGAAGCTGCAGCTGCTCGGATTTAAAAGATGAAACAGTTTTGTGAGTTTGATAAATGTGGGGGGTTGCAACAGAGTGACTAAGTTCATCAGTTAAAAAACAGCAACAGTCACTAAAACTCAGACATCAGATCATCCTAAAACAAAATCCCAGCAGACAGTTCACCTGGAATCTGAAATATCCAACACCTGCAGTCTTCTTCTTCTTCTTCTTCTTCTTCTTCTTCTTCTTGGCGAGTTGCACCGGGGGGGGGGGGAAGCATTATCGTCAACATTTGACCGTGACTGTCGTCCACCAAAATATCTGCCGGTTTGTTTGCTCACTTGACTTCAGTTGAGTTTTATTAAAAATGAATAAAAATGAACGTGTTTTACTTTCAGTGCGGCGTTCACCGTAACGATCGCGACCGCTGCCGCCATTTTCATAGGTTGGTGGTTGCTCCCTTTCAGCTACGCAGCCAAGATGGCGACCGTTGAGGGTGAGAAGTGTGCAGCGTTCCTCACTCAACTTTTTCACCATTATGAGTTCATCATCCAGGTCCTCACAGTGCTGCATTTTGCCTTAATGTCAGTGTGAACGCACTTATGCACTTTAAATAGCAAGTGGAAGAACAGAAGATTTAGTCTGCAGCCATGCTAACATTAGCTAGTTAGCAGTAAACTCAGAGAGCAGCTGAGGCTGATGGGAACGTCACATTAACATGTTGACCTGATGGTGGCGCTAGATGAAGAGTCAGAGGATCAGCAGAGTTATTACAGTTCATCCTGAGGGGAACATGAACGATGAACCACATTTCATCACAATCCATCCCATAATAGTTGTTGAAGTTCAGTCTGGATCAGAGTGGCGGACGGACGGACAGGCTGACGGACAGGCTGACAGACAGTCTGACTGACGGACAGTCTGACAGACAGTCTGACTGACGGACAGTCTGACAGACAGTCTGACTGACGGACGGACTGTCAGACAGTCTGACTGACGGACGGACTGTCAGACAGTCTGACTGACGGACGGACTGTCAGACAGTCTGACTGACGGACGGACTGTCAGACAGTCTGACTGACGGACGGACTGTCAGACAGTCTGACTGACGGACGGACTGTCAGACAGTCTGACAGACGGTCTGACAGACGGACTGACGGACAGACAGACAGACAGACGGACTGACGGACAGACAGACAGACAGACGGACGGGCTGACGGACATTAACATCCATAGATCTGTCCTGCTAACGTGGCTAAAACCCTCATGCTGTTTTAAATGTAAACTTGAACAAAGGAAACATAAAGGTAACTTCATGCAGGGTGTCTGCAAGTTCTTAAAAACCTTAAACTGTCAGAAATGAGTCTTCTTCCTAAAACAGCAGTCAGGTGCTCATGTGAACATTGAAACGGGTTTGTCTTGCTCTCATCACTCCTCCTGTTCATGCTGGACGTTTAAAGATCTTGTCCATGTGAGTGATGGGGGACAAAGTCTCAGGTCCTTTGAAGTTTTGTGCAGAAATGTTAAGTTCAAACCAGAGATAACAGCAAATCTGTTTCAGTGTTCATATCAAGCACCTGACTGTTGTTTTAAAGCTAAATTCTGTCTCAGCTCTTCACTTCAGTCTTAATACTGCTGTTATTTCTTGATGCATGTATATTATCTCCTGAGAGGTCAACAGTACTTGAAGGATGAAATTGGTGTTATATTTTTTTAGATTTGGTATCAGAATCTTCCTAAAAAGTGTTGAGTTTAAATCAAATAAACTCCCGGGCAGCTGTGAGGACACCCTGAAATTATCCAGTGGCCCCCTGACAGGTCCGGAGCCCCAGTTTGGTAACCACAGGTGCAGTTGACAGTGAAGCAGCTCGTTGGGTCCAATAGGTGGCGCCACATGAACATGAATAAGACAGAAGTCAGAGGAAACGTTACAGAAGCTTCCCCCTCTCTTCATTTGGTCCTCTGACATTTGTTGGTGTTCAGGCCTTAAAAGTTTTATGTATTTATTTTCATTCATTTCATTTCAATTAAAGTTGCAGTGTAATTTATGCACATCCCGATATATTACCAGGACGCTGGCAGGAAGGCACCAAAAAGTTTCTTTAGTGCAGCTGCCACCCTTGAACATTTTGTCTTCATCAGGTCTCATACCTGAGAATAAATAAAGAGCTTCATTTCAGTGTGGCGGCACCTTTCTCCTAGTATTGATTTAGTCCAAATTGATAATTTTCTAAAACGGCAGAATCGGACTGTATTTTGCCATGTGAACGGCAGCTTGTTAAACTGGTTTACAGATGAACTTTTATTACTTAACACTTCATTTAATCCCCCATTCAACAATTCTAAGCTGCTTATAAACACTTACGCCTGCAACTAATTATTTTCAGGATTGATTCATCTGCCAATTATTTTCTCGATTAGTCATTTGATCTATAAAACATCAGAAAACTATCACAATATCCTACAACACGTTAGTTTTCAGGACTTTAACGTTAATCGATTATCAAAATAATTGCAGATTCTTCTTTTTTTCCAGCTACAAATCAACTAATCAATGAATGGAGTAATGATTGCAGCTTTAACACATTATCACACACTGTAATAAAGCTGTAAACTGATACGAGGACATTTTAAAGCTGAAGTGATGTGCTTAGTGTTTATTAATGTATTTGTATCAACTGTAATGTCTCCTTATGAAGCATCCTTAATCCATGTATAAACAGCTGACAGCTTGATGACACTGAACAACACAGATGTTTAACACACATGAACAATCATCAGTCTATAAATGTGTGCAAAACTCATAAAAACAAGTTCATTATATGTAATTACAGCTGTGATGTTATCCAGCATTCATTAACTGTTTATACGCGAGTCTGGGATTCTTCATAAGTTATATTTGACAAAAAGAAACAACTTACAACTACATTATCAAGTTATAAACGTTTATTATAATAAATGATAAACTGCTTATTAATGCTACTCAGGTTGGGGGGGTTACATTTAGGTTATGTTCTGGTTGTTCAGGTTTTGAAAGATAAAACAACGGTTCGATCTGGACGAGTATATTTTTTAAAAGTTAGTCAAATATCTGACGTGGTGTGGACAGACCTTTGTGCTCAGTCTTTGATTTATTACACTAATGAAGCTTTTAAAAGGTTGTTAGTAAAGTACTGAACACTCTCTGAATGACTGTATATCTGTATGTGGGCCTGTGGAGTATTGATGATTAAATTTTTGGTTAACGGGTCTGAGCAGTGTGACCTCACAGCAGAGGCTTTAGATTACGGTCACGTCATCTGGACCGGGCGCTGTTGCGGTGGCGTGTGTTTCCTGTATGGACGGCGAGCGGGCCTGAGCAGCTCTCTGTGCTGTGAATCAGCTCAGTGTTGAAGCTCTGACAATGTTCCCATTGTGCTCAGCAGCAGCAGCTCGCTCAGGCCTGCACGCCGACAAACTTTCCACCTGTGTTTTCTCTCCACTCACTCACTCTGTGTGTGTGTGTGTGTGTGTGTGTGCGTGTGTGCGTGTGTGACCTGCAGGTGGCGCAGTCCCAAAACAAAGTGTACCTGAGTGCTGACAGCCTGGTGCTCAACCTGCAGGACAGAGACGGCTTCGAGTAAGTGTTAAAGCTGCTTTTAAATCCCACTAGTTTCAGGACGAACTCCGTCTGCAGCAGCGTCGGGGGTCGTTATAATTATTTTTATATTGGTGCCAATCACAGACTGTGTATAAAGATGGCCGACGCGTCTCCTCTTCCTCCCACTGAACATAAATGAAGCCAAAATATCCAGATACAGGAGCTGCCATCTTGTGCTGGTGACGTCATTTGGAGCCAGAGTCTGCGCAGTATCTATGTCCCGCCCACACACGCGCCTGAACCAATCACAGCACACTCACAGCTGTCAATCATGACGTCTCACCCCCTTTTCACAGCATCAAATAACTAATTAAAACCAAACTGATCAGAAGAACGAGCAAGAAGAACTTTGACTTTTCAGTTTGGTTCATGTCCCATCTGCTAACATGGAGGGGGCGGCGTTAAGTTTGGATTAATTTGTTCAATGAGAAAATGATTTTTGTATTTTAAAAAAAAGTGAAAGGTATCTTTTCAGATTGATATTTACATTTGGGTGATCAATGGATTTACACGAACTGATACTGTATGTCATTCGTATCATATCATTGGAAAATGAACTTTTTGATCAATACGTGATATTGATTTTAACCATAAAGCCCAGCAAAAGAAGTGACCTGAGACTTTTCAGCTGCTTGATTGGGGTCCTGCCCGGAGTCAGATGAGAAGATCAATATAGGTTTCTGCATCTGTTCAATAAATTAGATACAACGTGTAAATCAGACCGCTTTGGAGTTCTGGAAAGGTGTTTTTTTTTGTTTGTTTTTTTTTGTTTTTTTTTTTACTTTTTTAATGGGGCTAGGCTAGCAGTTTCCCCCTGCTTCCAGTCTTTGTGCTAAGCTAGGCTAAACACATCCTGGCTCTTGTCTCTGTACTGGACACAGAGGTGAAACCTGTGACTGAGACGACGGAACAAGAGGATTTATCTAAATGTTAGACCTGCTCCACATTATAATGACAGTTTTGTAATTTTGAATCTCTGTTTCTTTCAGTTTGTTGCTGAAGTAAGAGGAAGTCGGTTCGTCGTCATTCCTTCTGGTCCACGTCTACGGAAAGAAAAGCCCTCCGGTCGTCTTGTAACGCACTCGTTTCTCACCTCTCGGCTGTTGACTCTGCATCAGGTTTTCAGTCTGATCCACGTTTATCTGTGAGAAGAAAACTGACTTTACTCTGTGGATTGTCATCCAGCAGCTGCTCAAGCTGTTTCACTGCTGTGCTTTTATTTTGAAAGGGTCCTCTGGTGTTGGAAAAAGTCTTGATTCTTCAGTTTTGTTCTTGTTTTGCTTCGTCAGAATCAGAAAAACGTTTTATTTGTGGAGAAGAAGTAGTTCCCCTCCTAAGGTCATGTTGAGCCCTCCAACCTGGAAAGATCATCATTTCTGTACATGAAGATTTTCCTTGTGGACACTCATCAGTCAGTATTTTGGTTTCTGCTATGACTTTTTCAGTTTGTAGGATACTTTAGAAAATGAAGCTCCAGTTTCATGAATAAAACGTGAACGATTAGATTTTTCCCGACACCAGAGGAATCTTTTAAAGTGTCAGTTCTCCAAAATCACACAAAATAAAGATTAACATTACTGGTATCTTACAACAGAGTGTTGGGGCCGGGAGAGAAATATAAGACTTTAAGAATAAAGGAAAACATTAATAATATTATGAGAATATACAGTAATAATAATACCAGAGTTCTCTAACATCGACCCTGTACTGTATTATCTGTACATGCAGGTAGTTGTAGAGGTTTTACGCTGTAGGGCTGCAACTACGTGATTTTCAGTACTGATTAATCCACTGATTACTTTGACGATCAGTTGGTTATTGTTTGGGCCAATAAATTAAAAAGTATTTACTGAAAGAAGCCTGTTAGCAGATCCCAGAGTCCACGGCGATGACTTTTGTTCAATACTCAAAAATGTTTAGTTTCCTGTCACAAAACAGCAGCAAAGAATCACCATTAAAAAGGTGGAATTCTTTTCTTTTTTTGCGTTTTTTGCTTAAAAGCTACTTTAACTATTAATACAATTCATCGATTATCTAAATTGTTGCTTTATGTGTAATTGATTAACTGCTTTAGAGTTTAGTTTGTGGAGCCTAAAACACAAAGTAAAGCCGGATTTGTTTCCTAAAACAAGACCCGACTGTCAACAGTTCACGTCGCAGTGTTTCAGTCTCCTCTAATTCAGATCCATCTGGCTGAATACAGAAAGTGTTGCTGTGATTTGGGTGAACTGACCGTTTATGTGATGAATGACATGCATCTGTAAAGGGAGCCTGGCCTCCTGGTCTGAAGTGTGATGGGTCTCTGACTCTGAGACACAACACTTCTGGGTTTTTCCCACCGTCTGCTGCTCCTGTACACACAGCTTCGGATGAGTTTGGTGGTCGATGTTGTTCAACCAGGTGCCTTTGAGACCCGGCGGTCTGTAGAAAACCAGCACCAGCCCGTCACTGCTTCACTGTTCCTCCTGCGGTCGTCGGCGTGTTACAGCTAGCTCGGCTCTGCACATAACATCCCATAAACCCCACAAGGTGTCCTTTCACATTTATTTTGTCCTGCGTTGTTTTCTGTAGATGTTTTTTTGTTTTTTGATAAATACCCACCTTTATTATGTGAAATATAATATTCATGTGTAGCTTCTGGCTGACGCGGCTGTGCCAACAGTCAGCGAGCAGTTAGTCTGTGATTTTAAGACGAGACTCGGTTTGTAAAAGCTGTGTGCACGCTGACTAAATCAAATCCAAATAAACTGCAGTAATTCGACTTGGAGGAACATTTCGGGGGGCAGACCATGATACTGTTGGACAGAACTTTGTGCTAAGCTAACCATCTGCTGGCTGTAGCTTCATACTCACCATGCAGACGTGAGAGCGGCGTCAGCTCCTCAAACTATCCCTTTAACCTGCTCAAACGGACTCACGTGTCTCTGCCGGCGTGTCTGGACTACCAGACGATGCGTTCGGGGGCCAGTGGGAGTTCAGAAATCTCGTCAGCAGGTCGAAGCTGCAGTTTTTGTGTTTGGTAACACTTCAGTAAGTGTTTCATTGAGTTAAAGCCTCCGCTCGGCCTCAGACTACATATGAACATTGTTGAGTTAATACCAGCGAGTATTTATGTTGAGACGGCCTCGTCACACACACACACACACACACAGTTTGTTTTGGTTGCAGCTGAGTGGAAAAGAAAAGCGTGTGTGTGTGTCTGTGTTCACACGTCCTGTCAGCTCCTCAAGGTTTAAGCACTGAGTGAATTTACATTGTTTTTTTGGAATAACTCACATTTATACCTGAGTTACTTCTGTATGTCTCGTCGTTTTGACCAGAGAAATCAAAGCTTGTGTAATAAATTCATGTAAAAACATAACTGTAGAGTGTGTCTGTGTGTCCCTACACGATGGTCACATTTTAACATATTCTCTCCAAAGAATATCAGAATTAGCCTTAAAGTCCTCTGTGTGAAACTCGGTTCTCAGAGGAAATACTGCAGCCGTGCCCTCAGTGTTCTGGGTGTAAACAGAAAACATTAATAACGGATGTAGTTTTTGTCAGTCTGACTGTTAGTTTGTAACGCTGAGTATCAAACACTGTCTGATCATAAAAGTGCCAGTATGGATATAAGATGTATATAAATAATATCGGTCTGTGTTGTGTTGTAGCAGGACGTGGGGTCACCTTCACTGTGGGATTCCTCATATGTAAATCTGTTTCCTCTAAAGCCGGCATACACGTGACGTGATGAATATTCATGCAAACACACACGTATTATTTTTATCCACCATCGGTGCTGTTAAAATTGGTTCTACATTTGGATGGAAACCTGACTAGTGTTAGCATAAAGGTATTGATAATATTAGCTTTAACGATGGTCCCAGTAAGGTGTTTCCATCCACCCAGTTAATACATGAAGCAGACGGAAAGCTGTGTTTCATCACGTTGTCTACAATGTTTCTCACCGTTTGAGGTTTGACTGGTGCTGATTTAATTGCGTCTTCTTCTGCAGCCGTTTAATGGCACCGGCTGTTTGTCTCGACGAACCAACTCCTGATAAACGGTTGTGGATTCATTTGTATTTTCTTTTGCAGATCTTCTAGAAATTCTGTTCAAATTTGCGCCACATTTTGGATGCAAACCTACTGTGTCTTGTGTGGCAGTGAGTCAGCATGCACAACACCAGGAAGTTAAAATTCAGCCATCGTTCATTGTATTATTTAAACATTTCCTTCTGTGACTGTCAGAATGTCTCTGTGACGAAGGCCTGTTTGACATCCTTAGACCCTCAACGTGAGAAGCAGTTTTAAACCACAAACACGACTAAAGCACATTTCATGCTGTTCATTAATCAGTATCCTCAGTCAGGTATTCCTCTTTAACAGCTCACTAATGCTGAAGATTTGAGGCCTTTGGCTAATTTCGTCGGCCACATGACCCTCACCATATATTGTCCTCAGAGTCCCCCCACCCTCCTCCTCCTCCTCTTCCTCTCCTCCACAGGGTTACAACAAAAAACAAACGATAAGATGGCTGCCGAGTTATTTATAGCCCGGGAGAGGCTGCAGTTCAGAGCAGAGAGGCTGCAACCTAAAATCTGCGGAGGGGGGGGGGGGTGTTGGAGTCCATTGTGTTAGCGACACAAAGCGAACTGCCGTTCCTCCATGTTGCAAGAGGCTGCTGTTCTTCTACATAAGAAAGAGGAAGGAGGCGGCGGGGGGGCGGGCGCGGATTTAAATCTCAGAGGGGAGGACTTTTTTATTGGGGGGGGGGGTGAGGAGGAGGGGGGGGGGTGTTATGTGCAGGCGGGTGAATATTCATGGAAGGTTTAAAAAAAAAAAAAAAAAAAAAAAAGAGGGGGCTGGGAGACAGGGAGCACGGGATTGGCTGCCGCTCCACGCCCCCTCACACCAAGCCTGTCAGCCGGCCAATCAGGAGCCTCTGCACTGTTTGAAAGATGCCAGAGAAAAAGAAGAAGAGGAGGAGGAGGAGGAGGAAGAGAGAGGGGGGGGGGGGACGAGGAGTCAGAGATGATGAATGTGCTGCTGCTGTTGATCTGCAGCCGCTGCAGTTTCAGAAACAGAAACGCACTTTCTAAATTCAGTTCTTTTCACGCAGGAAACCTGCAGCGCTGCTGGTTCACGCCGCTGTGGGGTTTTGGCACTTGGGTTCCACCATATGGTCGACTCTTTTCACACATGACACCAGTGTCCCAGATTAATCAGGGCTTTTTTTTCCTGCTCACTGCGGTGGAAGAACTGTTGTCACGAGCTGCAATATGACACCAAAAAAGATCGCTTTTATTTCCCTGTTGCTTAAAAAATGTTTTTAAAGATGTATTTTTTGCGATCGAACGGCTGTCTGCAGTTTATACGCTGATCACAGGTGGAGCTGGAGGGGAGGTCGGCGTGATTTATTCACCCTACGAGCAGTGAATGCACCGTGTAGCCCCCCCACCCCCAAGACATATTCTCATGAATCTCTTCATCAATTAAAGATGATATCCATAAAATTAGATTCTTCATCTAGTGGCAGCTGTAGGGAACTGCAACATCAGCTGCTACTGCTTCTTCGTCCTCAACATCCCTCCACTCCCTTCTCTCTTACAATAAATGTGTTTTTATTTGACTTAAGTCCTCATTAGATGACTGATACATAATACTGTATATATACAACACACACACACGATAAAATAACAGCAGAAAACAAGTCCAAAGTACAAATGATGGTGCACTTCAGGAATGAAAGTGCAGGCTATCGATTAAATTATTAGCGATGAAAAGCCTGTACAGAAAGGTGCATCTATGTCACTGTTGGTGTGGAGAAGCTACAGACGTACGGAGACCTGAGGCTGTACTCGACATGTATATCTATCAGCACTCTGTCCTTTCCTGTCCTTCCTGCCGTGTCCTGTGCTGCTGCAGCTCTCCCTCAGCTTCCTGCAGTAGCTGATTACGCAGCAGCAGTGAAATGCCGCCTGTTTGTGGCGGTGACCTCGTTTTTGCTCCAGATCATCAGCGCCTTTTAATCTTCCGCTGGTTCCTGCTTGATCTGCAGTGCATGATTGCAAATTCGCTATTAAGAAGAGCGAGGAGAGATGGGGGGGGGGGGGGGGGAGAGCTTTAGAGAGGGAGATCACACACACATGCTAACACATGCTCACAACTCCACCTCCCCTCCTCTCTCTCTCTCTCTCTCTGCCTCCACCCACCCGTCCTGTTTCCACGGTGCAAAAACAAGGACGGATTACCGTTCATCTGCTCCATCGCCATGGAAACACTGACCTCACACTGTGGTGACCGGCAGTCTGGGCTGGTCGCCATGGCAATCTGCTGCCGGTGCCGCGCCGTGCCGGGCGGGTGGAGGGAGGGATGGAGCAGGGTCTGCTGGGTTGTGACGGAGCGGCCCTGCAGCTCTCCGCAGTGTCATCAGAAAACACAACAGGCTCTGATCCAATAGGACCAGTGGAGGGCGCTCACGGTGAAATAGGTGCAGAATGAATTACAGCCAATGGGAGAGTCAGACTAAATTACTTCTGACCAGTGATTATTGGTGGATAGTTTACATAGTCAGCAAAGACATCAGATCTGTGCCTAATATCGGTCTGTACCTGGACACAGCAGGTCTGACGTGGGCCGGTCCTGGATGCTGTCAGAGTTTAGCAGCTTTGTGTTGATCTTTACTGGATTTTGGGAGCTTTACATTCCAGCAACTCGGCCAACGTCACCCAAGACATCACTACTTCAGCTGAACACATCGGCTAGTCCTCATCCTAAAGGCGTTTTCTCTTGTAATGTTACTGTCTGAGTACCAAGTGTGTGAGCTCAGCAGCTGAACAGGGTTATGTTAGACTAAACCTTCCTCATGGTAGAACTACCAGGACTAGTTAGCTCTACACCTCAATATAAAGCAGCTGGTGAGGATGAGGACCGTATACCTGGGACCTGGTAGCATGATATAGTCTCATTTTGAAACAAGTCAGCTGGAAACATTTAAAAGTCCTCTCGAGACGATGTTTTCATCCAACTGACTGGTGACGGACTCCGTCGTCTCCACCTTGGAAAGAGAAGCTGCTTTTGTTTTTACTTCTGCTTGAAATCAGTTGGACCCATAGTTGCCAAAGTTCTTATCAGTTTCGATGGTACGTCTGCCGCCGTTGTCATTATGTCGTGCAAGAACTGAAAGATTGACTGTAGTTTGCAAAAGGAAATGCAACAATCTCAACAAGCCGGTGCAAAACCGTTGATGTAGCTAGAAGCTAGCTGGCGTTTGTAAACTTCCCTAATACTTGTTCTATCCTCCGGACAGATTTTAGAAGACTTCGCGGTGAGTCAGTTTCTTTCCAACAGCAGTAATGTTAACTTTATTAGCTTGGCAGCATTAGCTAAGCTAACTAGCATGTTGTCAATGATAGCATGAGGCCACTTGGCCAGTAGCCGTTTGTTAGCTTCTGTGTTAGCCAGAATGTTTTATAAACTTTTCATTCCAGAACTGTGAAATTATCAGTTAGAAATCTTCAGTTTAAGAAATTAGCACATTAGCCATGTAGCATCATTTCCCTACAATCACCAGTTTACCGTTACTGCTGCTACAGAGTTAGCCTGCTCTTTTTACACTAGCTTTGCCTAGCCTCACCACCAGGATGCGTTTTCTGTCCATGTTCCAAGCTAAATGGATCGCTGCATCAACCTCTTGTAATTTAAGATTAAACCAACATTTCGTGTGCATTCAAAACCTACAGGCGTAGATACTGGTATGGAAAGAAAACCTCTGATTCATCGTTTAGATTTTCACACGGAAAATAAATAAAAATCCTCAATGAGAAGAATTCATGGAGAAACGGAAGCCTGAACCCTGGCAGTCGTCCCATAGAGACTGAGGTTTTCTGTCCTTGATGCTGCAGTAACGATGTCAACATGGTGCGTCTTTATGACGGAGGCAGGTTTTTTTGCCTGCTTCACATGAGAAATATCAGTGAACTGCAGGGTTGTTGTGTTGATGACGACGGTGTTTGCTGAGCGTGAAGGACAGTCAGTTTCCCAGCGGCCTGTGCTTTTACCCAGAAACCCTCAGTCAGCCCTCCCTCTCTTTACACACAGCAAACAATGTCTACTGAAAACACCAGGTTTCTGTACAATGAAAAGCTTGCAAATGAGCTTGAAGAGATATTTGTTAGTAAGGCGGTATGAATCGCTGGTGGTGATGCAGATGCATCGACGACTTTGTCCCAACTCTGACTTGTTTAAGGGAATTACTCGAAACACCAAAGCTGCTGTGTAATTTTCTTGAATGAGTCCTAATCTTTAAAGTCTTTTGAGCACCGCTGCTGAGTACTCCAATCTGTAACAATACGTCACATTTTATGAGTTAATCGTATATAAATTCTGAATTCCTGAAGTCCAGAACATTAAAACTTCACTCAAGTACAATAAATGTACAAAACATGCTTTATTTTAATTTTCAAGAGCCCAAAAGTCCAGGAACTGCTGTCTTCAGACCGTTAATCGTTCCCAGATTGCTGCCATCACAGCTGATAAGAGGGCTGGGGGTCAAAGGTCACAGCACCCTGACAATATCCTTAGAACCCCCCACTGAGCCTCCTGCTGGGACCTCGGCTTCATCAGGATCAGGATCTGTCTGTCTGTCTGAGATCAGTGTGAAGGTGCCGTCCTGTTGAATCGGAGCTCTGCTGTTAATTTGCTGATCTGATCGAGCTAATTAACCTGCTTCTGTTTTCTGCTCCCTGTTGCTGCGAAGGTCCGCGGGGACGATCGGGAGCCGGTGTCCCAGTTCAGAGAGACACCAGCCTCCGTCACGCCTGCCTGCTCCCTCTTTGTTCAGCAGCTCCTGAATTATGTGCGTTTGACACATAAACGAGCCTTGTGATTGCTTTTACTCACGCAGCATCTTTCCCGTCACGTCTCCGCTGGTTGTCTCCGTCAGACTAATGACTGCAGGCTGAAGGCTTTAACTGCTGCTTTGATGGCTTGTCTTTGTGCCTCAGTTTAAGTCAGGACTTTGTATTTGAACTGGTGCATGTTTTAAAGTCTGTATCTAATAACCCTTTACTGTAAAGTAGCTTTCACTGGAGGCTCTTGACTGATGGGACTCTCGTATGCAGGTCTACAGGCTCTGGCAGCATGCATTTAAACCACAGGCACACAAAATCCTGTTCTCTGATTGGCTGTTAGCTGTCTGTTAAAAAACAAACGTGGACACTTCAATCCTAGTTGAGGTCAGCAGTTTAGCCTCTGTTCTACATCAGAGCTCAAGGTAGATTAACCTGTAGGTAACCACAGCAACAGTGCTGATGGAGTCTTGAGGGATTTCTACCATAATATGCAAGGTGAAGGTTGCCAAGCTAGCACTAGCAAGAGGCTCTCCGCTGTGTGTGTCGGTACATAGTCGTAGCCCTGCTGTTTATCGCATTTAACTATTTGACAGTTTTAGTGACTGGTTACTTTTCAGAGTAAAATTACATTAAAAAAACAAATGTTCAGTTTATAAAATACAACACATTGTGCTCCCAACTTTCTTTGCTTGTGACCTTTTACAAAACAATCCGTCTTGTTGTGTCTCGTCATATTTCAGATTTTCCACAAGAGACATTTCTCCTCTAAACTTCTCTCCTGGTTTCATTTCAATAACTGTTCAAATGATCCAATATTTCACTAAAAAGCAAAGATTAGAGAAAAGTCCAACAACTGAAAACAGATTTGTGTATTGGAACTTTGTTTCTTCTTCTTTCCTCTCCCCAATAATCATCATGATCCCTCAGATTTATCTGGTGACTCTTTCCGTTGCACATCGTAGAGGTTCCTCAAGAGCCTCCTAAGCTTCTGGCTCAGTTAACTAGCTGGTGAAACTAACCTAACTGTGGGATAAACTGACTACAAACAAGCATGGAGGAGGTTCCTTTGATCAGAGGACACGATAGAAGAGACAAAGTTTATATTTCCTTACACAAAAACTGAGTGCTTTGAGCGGCTTGAACCAGCGTCTCATTCTGCTCATGAAACTCAATCACGTCAGACAGGAAACGAGGAAATCTGACCTCCGATCAGCAGCAGAGTCTGTGCCGTCTCGCTGCTGCAGAGTGAAACTGATGAGCTACAAATTCTCTTTTCATTTCTGTGCGTTCAGCTCACACAGCAGCCTGGACACTGAGGAGGCAGGGGTCAAACCTGTGACCTTCTTGGTGCTGGTTCACCCAGACTGCACACCTGTTCAGGAAATGCATCAAATGAATTGTGTGTAATTTGTGCACATGTAGACCAGTTTACTCGTCATGGTTAGTCCCAGTCAGCCTGTGAAAACAGTCGTATGATGTCCTCTGTAGCTCTAAGGGAGAAAATAACCCTGGTGATGTCATAGATGCTATTGAATTGAATTGTGGGAAATGTAGGATCCAGTGGTTTTTGGAGTTTGACCACATTAAGGACTAAAAAAACCAGGATATTTGCTGCTCAAAGTTAGCCATTGTTTTTAATCTGTCTCTTGTGAGTCCCCCAACTTTATGTAAGTGTAATACAAACACTTTTAAGCAGGATAGCATGTAATTTTCTTATTGGTTAATTAGTAATTTATTTATAGAGAAGAAAACATCAGATCATCCGCTTGCATTTTATTTATTCATACTAATGGATCGGAGTGGCTTTATGGTGCACAGTGATGAACAGATGAACATGTAATCCTCCTGCTGTAGTGGAAACACAAAGAAACGTGAGTTATCAGGTTTCGTGCTGTGTTCAGTGAAGTCTGGTTTTCAGAGTGGTGTAGCGGTGGGAAGCGTCACCTCCAGGTTCACTCTCACCAGCGAAACCTGAAGCCCCGCTCTTCTTTGTTGGTTTGAGGAGTTGTGACTTTTGTTTTCTCCTGATGGGCGGGTGTGATCATCAGTCTCAGGTGCTTCAGAGACCCAGGAACCCGTTTGTGGGCAGAGGGGGTTTCCGGCTTAACGCTCTCAAAACGTTCCCCTGTCTGAAACACCGCAAACGGATCTCAGCTCAAAACACCAGCTCTGCCTCTACAAACCATTTCAGACCTCAAACTAAAATATCTACAGCTTTGTTTTTCTGTCTGAGTCACAAAACCTTTGCTAAATATTAACACCTGAACACACCACAGCTCTCAGTGAAGCTCATCTATGCAACCGTCCAACATTTCAGCTTCTTCTAGAGAGTTTTGACGCTAGGCTAGCAGTTTCCAGTCTTTGTGCTAAGCTAGGCCAATCAATGTACTGACGATAGAAGTTTTAGGGTTCCTAGTAACAGAGACCTGACCCAGGACTCAAGTATAATCAGTCTAATCAGATCTGGCAGGGTCCCGTTGTGTTGCTGCAGGTCTCGGGTCTGTGTGCAGGAAACATGATGTGTTGTCGCTCTTTTCCACCGCTGTCGAGTTTTTCTTGTAAACAAATTCAAGTTTCTGTTTGCATTCGGGGTTTCTCACCAAAACTCGATGTGTGTACCGAACAAACATGTAAAACAGTGACAACGCTCATGTCAAATTGTGCATTGTTTACATCATCTTTACTTGCTTGCAGTCTTCTTCTTTACTTCCTTTGTTGCCACTTTGCCACGTTTTGCGTGTTTCCGCCGCTCGCTCGCGTCCTCGTGCACGACAACAAACAAAACAGGGACCCGCTCATAAAACCACTGCTCCATACTATTGGCTAAACACTCCGCAGGGTGCCTTTAAATGGTGGATCATCATGCTGCTGTTTTGGATCAGGTCTAAGCCTGGCTGTAACTTCAGAATCAGGTCTTTATAACTGATTTACGCATGTCGGGTTCGAGCAGGACTTCCATGAGTCCAGACCTGTGAAAACCTCTATTGGATGCTCAGAGATGAAGCCGTATCAGTCTTCTGTATCACTTCTACAGGTTTGTAATTTCATAAAAGTTTTGTGGAACAAAATCTGTAATTTGGTGCTAATTTTGGGAAAATGGAGAATGGAAATTGGCACACTTACAGTTAATTAACATTCATTAGCTGAACATGCAGAAATATGACATACACTTCAACATATATGAAGAACAAAGTTTCCATTAATGAATTAATATTTACATTAGTTTGAATTGAGCTTTTCTTTCAAGGAATTATTAGGAAATTACGAACCCATAAAGTGTAATACGGCTCTTCATTGTTCTCACAGAGGTCGTAAACAATCTGATAAACAGTCTGATATTATGGAAATGTGATAGAATTTCAGAATAAGAGCAGGGAACTCAGACACACACATACATGTGTCCTGCAATCCAATACTAATTTGACATTTAAATAATATTTGTTACATGTCTACTGTTCGTAGCAACTAAAGCATGATTCAACTCTTCTTCTCAGATACATTATTTATTTTCCGTGCACACTATCAACACAAACTTTAACACTAAATATAAGTTGCAATCTGAAACAACATTAAAACAAGCAGAAGGAGAAGAAACCTCTTTATTACTGCCTCCTCAAAACAACTAAACAGTCGACCACAGCGCGCACACACACACACACACACACAAATATTACTCGTAAAGCTTACATTCAATAATAGTCGAACAACATTTAAAATGATTCCTCTGAAACACGTCTGTTTTAATGTTGCACTGAGTTTTGAAATCAAATTTCTATCTCTGCACATTTTCAGGCAATAATCTGTTTTTGGCTCTAACTCCAGCCCCACCACATCCCCCCCACCTCCAAGTAAAACAGCAAGTAGCAAAACACATTAGCAGCAGGCCGATATGAGCGTAGTTTCTAGGAGACAGGGAGCCTCGGAGCTCACTGTTACTGTCATCCTGCAGGATTCATTTAGTACACAACTGTGTTGAACCTCCTCTGTTCTCCAGATCCTTTTCAGCCTTCGATCTGAGATCACTGACGCTGGAAGGACACCAGAGGTCAGAGGTCACAAGTGTTCCTGTGAGCTCCCGGATGACAGAAAGAAATAAAGGTGAGACCTGAAGGTTAAAGGGTTTTTATTTTATTTTTGTCTGAAGGACATTAGGACCCAGAAGAAACAATCAGTGGGTTTTTTTGCATCTCAAATTACACCCCCCCCCCCCACACACACACACACACACACAGCCACCCCCTCCCTTCCTGAACAGAGAGAGTGTGTGTGTGTGTGTGGGAGTCAGACGTGGAGGAAGGAGGTGGTATCGATCAGTAAGCTCAGTGAGGTCGAGCTGCAGCAGCAGTTTCTTCCTCTCATGTGCTCATCATGTTGGAACAGGAGACGTCTGCACTAAATTAAATGATTGTTTTGGCGACCTCCTGACCTTTACCCAAACTTTACACTCGTACACAAGAAACACCAAAATCTGAAGAGTAGTTGATCATTTATTTCCTCTGCACACCGTCAATACACATTGACACGTTATAACTGAACTGTTTCCACCATTAACTTTGCCCAACCCTCATTCCCACTAAAACCTGCATATTACTACACCGAGACATATATATTTACATTTATACATATATATTTAGATATATATGTATATATAAAACTATATATCTTCCTTGTAAACATAATTTAGTTTTTCTTTTCATTTCTTCCTTTAGTTCTACTTTATACACTTTGTTTTATTGTTTTATTCTAATCTAATTTGATTTAGTGTGTGTGGGGGGGGCATTTCATTGTGCTGTGTTGTATAATGACGATAAAGCGAACCTTGAACCTTGAATGTCCTGATCCCTTTCTCCAGGGGATGAACCCTTTAGATCCCTTTCTCGTGGCGTGCCTGTAGTTAGCTCCACAGCAGATCAATGATCAGGACGCTGTGGCTGTAATGAGCACTGCAGCCTGTAGACGGCGCTAGCAGCTCTTCAGACTCGTGTGTTGTTGGTAAAAGCTCTTTCCTGCATGAGAGAAATGTGTGATAATGTTTGTGCTGCTGAATCGGATCCTCGGGCCTCAGCGGGGGGGGGAGGTCATGCTTCTGTTTTCAGATTGAATGTGAAGCTGCAGAGAAAAACAGGAAGTGTGCAGAGTGATCTCGGCCTGCCGACATGTTTCAGAGCCTGCAGCCCGCCTCGCTCCGCACAGGCTCACCAGCACTTCCTCATTCTTCACATTTCCGCCCCGAAGCCAACGAACGGCAAATATTTGTTTTTTATCCTGAACAGGAAGTCGCTGAACGCAGCCCGACTGCTGCTGCTGGAATGTGTGTGTGTGTGTGTGTGGTGGGGGGGGTAACTCCAGTTTGCTTGTTTTTCACAAGAAATTCACGTCAGTAACTTGGAACAAGACTCAATAATGAGGCAGAGCATTATGCTAAAGTCAAGGAAATGTCCTGAAGATGGCGCTGGAGCAGGCCTTTAGCAAATACTACTCTGTCATGTCCATTCATTATGTATATATATATATATATATAACTGATTTATTACACATCATGTTTGTATCTCTGGCACAGTGGTTCCCAACCCGGGGCTCCCCCAAGGCACCACAAGACAAGTCTGAGTGGTCTGAAGAGGATTCTTCTTGTTTTTCTTCCTCTTCCCATCTCCTAAAAGCTGGTAAATCTCGTTCAGTTCTTGAAAGTAGGTTGGTACGCTACACGCTGTGGCTCAAAGCTACGTCACACGTTTCGTTGCTCTGATTGGTTGTAGCTCTATCAAATTGCATCCAGAGGCATTTTGGTGTGTGCACGTTGATGACGCCCCTGAAATCGAAAATTAGCCGAGAGTTTCCAGCGAATTGGTCCTAGAAATGTCCGGCTGTGTCCACACTGGAAGGCGGGGTGAATAGGGTGTCTTTGTCGTCTCGAATCTTACAAATGTGGATAACGGAGCACATTTTCAGACAGTCAATAGTTCATAGTGTTGCACTCTGTTGTTCATATAAAAAGTGACAGAAATAGTTGTGTGAAGAATGAAAAACGAGAGCTGAGAAAGAAGTTGAAACCCGTCTTGTGGCCGTGAATGTCGGATCGTCAGACAAACATTACACCATCCCATCACAGAGGCGAGTGAGCTGCAGGCATGGTGACAGAGCAGATCATCTTCCAGGGATTCAACCCCAAAACCAGCATACTGAGCTACAAGTGTCCACCAGAGGAAAGTTCAGAGCGTCCTGACCTTTAGATGATCATCTTGGCCTGATGGTGGCACCAGAGGAGAGGTTAGAAGTTCCTCTGGGGAACAGCAATATCCACAGATGATTTCTAATCAATCAGTCGGTTCCTGGGATCTTTTGTCATTGATCATAGTTGGTTAAACTGTAAACATGTGATTGTGTGTAAATGTACACATGGACTCTTATATATGTGTTAATATGTGTGTTTTTGTGTATGAGTAAGTTGTGTGAAATGTGTGGCTCTCAGCTCCAAGCCCATTAGTTCCTGCTGAAGACCTAAATCTTTAACAACACATATATAGTTTTTCAGCAGCGGATGAATCCACATGTGGGTCTCTAGTGAGTATTTGTGGCAGCAGGACAGTGTGTGTGTTGATGGTGATGAAGGAACAACAGTGAAGCTCACTGATCATCAGGCTGTGATACTCACACAGAACCTGTTAGCACATACACTCACTGCTGCTCTAAGTTTGAACATGTTGACAAGAAGAAAATGATATAATATCACCAGACTTAACCTGTAATATGTCTGTTTTTTGGGGGCATTTTCTGCCTTAATTAGACAGCAGACAGTGGAGAGCTGAAAGGAAATGGGGGGCCGGACTCAAACCAGAGATGCTGTGATTACGTGGTCAGCATCATAAAAAATCCAAGAAAATTTAAAAACACTCTATTAAAAATCTCTTTAGAAATCTGATGTTTCTCCAGATGTTTTAAGAACTTGTGGTTTTTACAGATTCAGCACAGACAGACGGACAAACAGTAGCTGCTGTGTTCATGTTTGTGTATTTCTCAGGACTCCTCGCCCTTCATCATCTCCTCCTCCTCCTCCTCCTCCTCCTCCTCCTCCTCCTCCTCCTCCTCCTCCTCCTCCTCCTCCTGCAGCAGCCAGGACTCCATGTATGGTCTGAGGGGAAACGTCTCAAACCTCCAGCCACCAAAAAGCCTCCAGCAGGGAGTGACTCTGTTTCCCCGGAGTCTCAGAGGGCGAGTCCTTTATTTTTAGAAACGCAGACTTACTGGCTTTATGAAGGAGGGTGTGTGTGTGTGTTTCTGACGGTGACAGATGGATCATCATGTCTCTTCATGTTTGTCGGAGCCTCAGTTCAAACTTCAAGGAGATTCAAAACCTTCTTCTTCTTTGCAAACAGTCAGCGGTGGGAAGTAACACAGTACATTTACTCAAGTACTGTACACACAGTGAAGTACATTCTAGACTTTCTGGTACTTTGCTTGAGTATTTCCATTTTTCTCCACTACATCTATGTGACGTCTGAAGTTAATGCTTCATTTGTAGAATCAGATTTTATATTCAACACTAAATATGAATAATCACTAACATTATCTTTATTTTCCTTTCTGCTGTTCTTCTGCTTTTGGTTTTTTTCTTCTTTCACTAATTTGTAAGCAGAGAAATTCCCAAAGTTGGAGATACAAGGTTTTCCCATAAGAGTAACAATGGTGTAATGTAGTACATCAGATGTTTTCCTCTGACAGTAAAAGTATCAGACATTTCACTTCATCTTACTGATACTGGTTTACTTTTACTGAAGTCAAGTTTTAAATGTAGGATTTTACTTTTACTCAAGTGAAGGATCTGAGTTCTTCTTCCACCAAATGAAGGAAACAGGTTCTTTTCTTGCGAAGCAAAACAGAAACTACATCTGACTTTAGCTGCAGAGAACATGGTTCTGCAAAAGTCTGAAAACAAAGTCTTCAGAGTTCACGTAAAACTGACTGGAGGTCAGATAAACATGTTGTAAACAATATGAAACTTCTCGCTCTGCACAGACTCAGATTTGGATGTGAAATGTTTTTGGTTTGTTTGCAGTTGCAGGTTGAACACAAGCAGATTTCATTTCCTCAAACTGAGGCTTTTTGTGGCCCTAAAGGCCTCAGTATGCTTCAAAGGAAATATGGCGTAGAGTGTCAGTGTTTCTGGAAGGTGGAGTGAAAAGCCGATCGTCATGGAGATGTGATATTGTTTAAATATGGAGACAACGGAGCACATCTTCAGACTGTCTCTCCGTGAAGACGTTCATGGTGCTGAAACTCGGTTGTTGAGTGAACAATTCAATTCAGTTTTATTTATATAGCATCATATCTTAACAGAGTTATCTCAGGGCTCTTTTTCATACAGAGCAGGTCTAGACCGACTCTTTATATTTACAGAGACCCAACAGTTCCCACCATGAGCAGCACCAGGAGACAGTGGCAAGGAAAAACTCCCTTTAACAGGTAGAAACCTCGAGCAGAACCAGAACCAGGCTCAAGGTGGGCGGTCGTCTGCCTCGACCGGTTGGGTTGAGAGAGAAGAGAGCAGGAGGAAAGAGAACATACAGCAGCACAGTACAGTTCCACATAGGGATGTAAAGCAATAGATATGGTAATGGCATTGATGCTAACACCAACAGAAACAACACTAAGAGCAACATTATAATAGCAATACTAATAACAGCAACAACAGCAATAGCAGCAGCGGGTGCAGAGCAGGAGCACGGGGGCAGCAGGCGGCAGCAACCACAGACCCAGACTCCACAGCTCCAGAGGCAGAAACACCTGCAGAAAGCAACAGAAGGGGAGAGAGAGAGAGAGGAGAGAAAGCACACAACTACGGGAAGAAGTTGAATTAATAACAAGCATTGATGGGATATGAGGGCGTACAGATGGAGAGGAAGAGGAGGAGAAAGGAGCTCAGTGCATCATAGGAAGTCCCCCGGCAGTCTAGGCCTATAGCAGCATAACTAAGGGGGGCTCAGGGGTCACCTGAGTCAGCCCTACTATAAGCTTTATCAAAGAGGAAAGTCTTAAGCCTACTCTTAAATGTGAGGAGGTTGTCCGCCTCCCGTACACAAACTGGGATCTGGTTCCACAGGAGAGGAGCTTGATAGCTGAAGGCTCTGGCTCCCATTCTACTTTTAGAGACTCTAGGAACCACAAGGAACCCTGCATTCTGGGAGCGCAGTGCTCTAGTGGGGTAATAGGGTACTATGAGCTCTTTAAGATATGATGGTGCCTGACCATTTAGGGAATGAAAAAGAGTTCAAACCCCGCCTCTTTTCACACCTCCACACAGCTGACCAGTCGCGGCGTGAAGTGGGCAGGATTGTAAGAATATTGTCGGACGCAGAACCCCTCGATTCCAGGTGGATTCAGACGCTGTCAGACGATCTGACGGGACCTTATAGAACATTTTATTATCCACCTCCGCTACTCCGAAATGTTCACCTTTGCAAAACTCGGTGTCAACAGTGGTGGAATGTAACTAAGTACATTACTCAAGTAGCGTACTTAAGTACAATTTTGACATACTTGTAACATATGCTATGATGCAGTACTATATTACTAACCTAACAAAGTATTTAAAGTAGTATTTAGCTTAGCATAAAGACTGGAACCAGCTAGTGTGGCTCTGCTGGTTGCCTGGCAACCTCACGGTGACGACAACACTACAGGAGCTACGGATTAAACGAATGAGATATAAGGTGTTAATCAGTGAGCCTCAGAGAGACAGGCAGGCAGGTTCAGTTCCCTTTGGACTGAGCCAGGCTAGCTGTTTCTTTATGCTAAGCTAGGCTAACCAGCTGCTGCTGTACAGACATGAGAGATCTGAACATCAATCTGAACGTCTGACTCTCGGAGAGGAAGAGAAGAAGGATTCTTCCTGTTTAAGAAGTGACCTCTGACCTCCAGGCAGGGATCAAAACAGAACATCTGCAAATATGAACCTAAAACCAATCGGTCTCATCAGCTGTGGGCGACACCAACAAAATCATTCAGACAGGTTTTTGAAGTTTTATGATGACTTGACGGCTTCAGAGGAAGAGAGGAGAGACGCTTTTCATTTTCCTTTCTGGTTTCTGTAACGTGACCAAACGCTCTGTGACGACCAGGGCGAGTTAAGCTGTCAGACGTGTGTAAAACTGCGTCTGTGCGTCCTGTCAGGATGATAAATTGGCTTATCTCACTGTGAAAAACCTGAAACCACATCAGAATCCAGATCCAGCCTGAGCTCTGGCTCCGCTCCGGGCTTTCCCTCCCCCCCCGCCCCGCTCCGCCTGGGTCTCCGCTCGGCCGCCATTTCAGGATCTGCAGAGGCCTTTTCTGTCATGGAAGAACAAAAGCAGCTCTGTCTTTGTCTGCAGCAGCTTCTACGTCCACAACACGCACACGCACACAGCAACTGCACTTTAAATTATTAAAACAACTTGGAACATGTGGCTGAAATTCATGAGTGGAAAAGGTCAACTGACACACACACACACACACAGGCAGATCACATTTAGATGTTTGGCAGACTTTTATTCTGAAATGGCACAATACTAAATTATTTAATTACCATCAAAATATTTAGTTTAAATTCACCTTTTTTTGGCTGAAATAGTCCTGCAGGGACTCACAGGTGGAGTTTATAACGATGTTTAATGATCTAGTATCTCTGACTTTATCAGAAATCTTTTCATCTCCATCAAAACATTTAGTTGAACATAAAATTCATCTTTTTTTGGCTGAAATAATCCTGAATATTCCCACAGGGACTCTGAAACGCTGCTTCAATATAATTCCCACAAGATGAGCTTCACTGAGGCTCTCCAACCTGAATCCACCTCACAGTTTATACCACAATAATGTAAGAGGGGGAAAAGGTCTTTACTTCTATGGTATGGAAAGCACCCCCCCCCCCCCCACACACACACACACACACACACACACACACATAAAGGCCATCCCATATCAAAGGAGTGTTTGATGTCGGTCAGTGTGGGCTGGGTGGTTTTTTTGTTTTTTGTTTTGGGGGGGGTTGGGAGGGGACAGACAGCAGATGACGTGGGGGGGGGGTCATGGTAAACAGCAGGAATACCAAACCTACACTGTTACATGACAGAATGGCAACACTGTACAGTTGAACCCACACATGCATTTATAACCAGCCTGTAACAAAAGAGCTGCAGTTCTGCTGGCGCCCTCTACAGGCTTCAGCCTTCATGCAGGCAACAAGAGAGCAAGATGCACGCTGTTAAACTAAGTTACATTTTAATGAGTTTATTCAAAGATGTTTCAACAAGTATATAAATATCTGATTTGTTCTTCTCTCAAAAAAAGTTTAATTATCTTGATAAAATCATTGAAATGACGTCTACTCCTTCTTCATTACAAATCCAGAATCTATAAATATAATCCTCACTGCTCGACAGCTGTTTCCTGCTTCACTGTAAACACATCACACTTTTAAAAGTTGAGTATTGAACCAGGATTGGCTGCTTCCAATCTATTAGTGATGTCACGCATCATGCTTGTAGGCTCCGCAGAGCGAAGCTCAAACATGCAGCTGTAGAACAAGAAGGAAAACAGATTCTGAACTTTAAATTAATTTCACTTTAATTTCTCTTTTCCAAACATCCATGAACGGGGCTCAGCGTGCTGTAGAACAAATACAACTTTATTGTCCACCAGCAGAAAGTTTAGTTCAACAAAACATAAAAGGACAACATACTACTAAACTACTAAAATACAGGTTCCTGTGCAAACATGCATGTCCTCTTCTAGCCTTGTTGTCCTGCATATTGTGCTGCATGTTTGTACCTTGCACCTGATGTGTAGTCTGAATGTTTGCTTGTTTGCATCAGTCATTCTTTTTGTTTTGCACCGGGACTCTTATTCTTATTCCTCTTATGTGCTGCACTGCTCTCCATACAGGTGGATGACGTCCACATGATGACGATGGATAAAGTCTCTCTCGTCTTATCTCATATTCTGCACAGAAACCGCCCGCCGACTGTTGGCCAATAAGGCTTAATTCTGATTCAAGATATTTTTGGTTTCCTGCAGTTCAGGTGATCAGACCCTGATGTCGGAGTGTTGAAACACTCTGTCAGAGTTCTGTTCACTCTTTCTGACTCTCCTGAGAGAGGATGAAGCTGCTGTATGAATCTCTTGTGAGTATAGTTTGTGTTTTTAAGACGGCGTTCAGACCTGAACCAAGAGATCTGAAGCCTTCAACAAGTCCTGTTATAAGATTCAGGCTTGGCACAAATAATCATTGCTTTAGTTTGATCAACATTATTGCTACTTTTATCCTGAAGAGTTTGTGGTTGAGCTTCACAGAACAAACAGAAACCCTGCACTATTCTCAGTGAACACTAATGAATTCCACTGACAGAGACTCTCTGTGGTCGACCAGAAAGAAAACCAAAGAGTCTTAATTGTCTGGACCGAACTGATCTGCCAATGAAAATAATAATATATAAAATGAATAACAACAAAAAATAAATAACAGTTAAACAAAAACTCTGGGGAAAAAAGCCAGTAAGGAAACGCTGAGTTGGGATTGTTTTATCTCCAAAGACTGAACTTCAGTCACGTTTCAACAGATCTCCATGAGCAGCGGTGCAGAAAGTATTCAGATCCTTTACTGCAGTAAAAGTACTAATACCACACTGTAAAAAAGTCCTGCATTGAGTAAAAGTGTGGAAGTATAATCAGGAATATGTAGTTAAAAGTAGAAAAATGTCCCCTGTCATTCTGGATTCGTCTGCTGATTCTTTTCTCCATTAATCCATTGATTGATTGATTGATTGATTGATCACAATGATCCAGAGCCCAAAGTGACTCCTTCACAACCAACAGTCCAAACCTCAACATTATTAACAACATTAACATTATTAACATCATTCAAAGAAAAAGCAGCAAAAATCACTTCAACCATTCATATTCTGTCAATCGATTAATTGATTAATCATTTCAGCTGTAATTTTTCATATGTTTTGTGTGCAAAAATCTTGATGATGATGATGATGGTGATGAATGCCAGGATCAGACGTCAGCAGAGTCGCTCACTGTGCTGCTCGCGGAGCTTTAATCTGCAGCAGAATATAATAATGCAGCCGACACACAGAATCCCTAAAATACTCTATACAGTTTCACTGCTCGTACACCAGGTGGCAGTAAACATGGGCCTGTCAGAACCTGCTCAGACCTGCTTTAACTCACGACGGTCGGTGTGGTGTTGCCAGTTTTGGCCCTCTGGAGCTCCACAGCAGCTAAAGTCCTGTTGGACGGCTAAATAAATAGCCGCATGTGTCGGCTGATAAAGAAAATGACATATATACCGCACACTGCACTATAAGCAACCTTTTCATGTGTTTGGGCTTTTACTAAATTCCTTAATATTGCTACTGAATTAAAGGGTGGAAACTGTCATCAATCTGGCAACGCGGCTCACTCATGTAGTGTTGAGCAGGTTTATGCTCGACGCAGTGCGAGGGTCCATGCTCCAAAAATGAGGTTTCACGTGACGTGCGTCATGCGTGAAGGTTCTGTGAGCTGTCACGTCGCTTGGTCATGCACCTCCGAATTTTTGTAAGTAGGCCATGTTGGTTTATGGTGATCTTCCGGTAACACTTCCGGTTTTCTTTTGTACGCCCCCTGGAGTTTCGGAGAATACTGCAACAGACAGCGCATTAAGCATAAACGCCTCCGTGCAGGCTCGTAGCTCACGCGACATCTGCAGAGGCCGCGTCACGGTGTCTTGTGCGAGTATAACGAAGGCTTTACTGCGGCTGAGGTCTCATGCTGAATAATAAAAATGAATGGAGACCAGATGGAGGGACTATAGCTGGCAGACTGCAGGTGGTCAGAGTAAAAGGAAAAGATGAGGAGAGAAAATTTAAAGAAAAGTGGACAGAAGACTTTTTATTTGTCCTCCACAGATCAAACCCTTTAACTTGGTAACTTGGAGGCCCAGTTCCAAACCTCACGCCCAGAATTTTGTTTTTTTGGTGTTTCACGGTAAAAGTGTCTCTCGTATTGATGGTCTAGATGTGTGGCAGAGTTCACGTTGGACCAATCAGAGCTCTTCTTCTTTCACAACTCTTTCTCTACAGAGGTGATCAACTTCACTGTCCCGCCTGACAACACCAACAGCTAATATTTACATATTCAGTCATTACATTAACATACTGTGTGTGTGTGTGTGTGTGTGCAGAGGTGGGATTAATTGGGGCTGTGCTCCTATTGGTCAACGTCACCCAACGCATCACAGAAGTCATCAGCGTCAAACTCATCTGCTCGTCTTTCTGTCGGTACGTGATGAAGCTCCCTGATGCATTTTAGATGATGATCATGGTGATGATGGTGATGGTGATGGTGGTGGTGATGATGGTGATGATAATGGTGGTGATGGTGATGATGATGGTGGTGATGATGATGATGATGATGTGATGATAATGGTGATGGTGGTGATGATGATGATGATGTGATGATAATGGTGATGGTGGTGATGGTGATGGTGGTGATGATGATGGTGGTGATGATGATGGTGATGATGGTGATGATGGTGATGGTGGTGATGATGGTGATGATGGTGGTGATGATGATGGTGAATGGTGATGATGGTGATGGTGGTGATGATGATGATG